>JAZHYW010002236.1:0-18151 GCA_037355805.1 Ixodes ricinus
CAGTGAGTGCAGTCAGTGTTGCCGCACTGCCACTTCGGTTTTCCCCTCGTCGAGCGGCGAAAATTCCCTTTTTTCCCACAACACCAATTTAGTAACAGAAGTCGTTTTAAGATACGCATGACGCCAAGTATATTTAAATGCAAAAAACACCTCCCGTATGGTTTTGTTTTGTAGAAGTTTGCATGGCATATATTACGAAATGTAATTTATTTATGAAATTACGAAAAATTCATCTGTCTATCTACTGTGCAACTAGCTGATCCAATCCACATCCAATCCGGTCCAATCCATGCGCATTTCCTCGTGGTTTTGGGCGTCTTGCATCTTGCATTCCACGTGTTGCAGTGTTCCAGTCTTAGTCGCTAACGAACCGCGCGAGGCGAATATGACGCATATTCTAGTGAAGTGGTGCGACGAACCCACCTGGGACGTTTATCCAGTTAGGACGCTAGAGCCAGCTGACATCGCTGCGAAGTTGGCGAATGATCCGGACTACGTGGGTAGCCTCGCTGGGAAAAAACTCCTAATTAAATGGAACCCTACAAATGAGCCAGCCTACGCTTTTGTGATTGCAATCGGTAAGTCTGTCTATTCATACCTTGTTCCCTCAGTGTGAAAGTCTGCCTATGTGCTCTGTAAATGCCTTTTGTGGCGCAGCCATCAATTTAGGGTAAGCAAGTCAACGAGGCGGCGTGGACGGTGGCATAATGGGGGTGTTCCGCGGCTTTCGGTAGGGGGACAGCGACGCGCATATATAGTCACAAGATACTTTCACAGCGCTAGTTTTACAGTAATGGTCAATAGCGTTTGTTGCGGATCAGAGTAAGGGGAAACAGTAGTTTCTAGATTTAGCTATCGCTGAATTTCCAAGTGTGGGCCTGCTTTTCTTTTAGGCTGTGTCTACAGTGCCGTCCGAAAGAGAGTCGCGACGGCGCGTGTATCACTGGGGGGCGCGCTATCACTACCCCCGCCCCCGCCCCCGCCCCCGCCTGCGTTCACGCCGCTTCGCGGCGACAGTATGCGGCTGCTAATTAGAGAACTATTGACCCATTTGGCCCCGTCGTACACGCCGCTTCGCGGCGTTCAGCCGGCAAATCAAGCCCCGCTGTACCCCATGCACCTTCGAAAACGTTCGTTCAGCGAAATTGCGGCGACAACATTCGTTTTTTCCTGTGTTAATCGTAAAAAAATAAATGTAAATATCGCCAAATGCGTCGGCAAAATAAAATGTTTGAGAAAACAAAAACAAAAAAGCAAGCCCGCACTGGGGATCGAACCCAGGATCTCTTGCTTATGAGACAGACATCTTACGACTAAGCTACACTCCGCTTCGAGAAACTCGTTTTGAGAACTTGTCTTATACGAGACTTTCGGACGGCACTTGAACGCTCTGCAAGAGTGCCGTCGGACGGTACTCTAGACACTACGTTTCTTGTATGTTTTTATTAGTCTTCATCTTGCTGTCGTATCCATATCTTGCATTGATGTCACATCACCCGTACCATGCTCTTGTGCCCGTACCCGCTGCAGCATACATTTCGCACCGACTAAGGCTATATGCACGACGTCGTGCATCTCGACCGGAAAGGGCTATGCGCACCACGCGAAACTTTTTGGTTCTCGTGTAAAACCAACTGCCAAACGAGATTTTCGAAGCTGTAGTGTAGCATAGTGGTAACTAGGGATGTCGCGAACCGCCCGAAGTTAGAATTCGACGATTTTCGAACGTTGCGAACATCCCAGGGGTTCGCTTTTGCAATGTTCGAACGTTCGGAACTGCCCGGATTCGAATTCGTAAAGTTCAAAGTCATTGAGGTTTTTTAAAAATTCAAAATTAACGGTTTCGACATTTTTTTAAGATTGAGGTTCGCAAAATGCGACGGTATTCCTGTATGATTCAGGTTCGCAAGATTCGATAATTTCAAATTTATTTGAGCTTCAGGTTCGAAAACTTTGAAATGATCAGATTTTTTCGGAGCCTAAGCTCGCGAATTTCGAAGTCTTCGAACCTCACGAAGACCAGAGTTCCCGTAAATATCGCAAGCTGAGCACCGGAAATTTTACTACGAATCTTACACGTGCCGTAAAGTCCATTTAGTGTTCGCTACTTCGGTACTGCTCGATACTGGCCACAACTTCTAGCTGATGGGAAAGGCGACGCTCATTTTAAGGCAAGCTATTTCTCTTGAGGACCATGAATCGCGGGATGGAGAAAATAGGCCACAGGCAAGAATAGAATCAACACAGAACCCGATACAGCGAGAGTGCAAGCAGCACTCAACGACTAAACTCGAAGCCCCCAAAAATGCGGTTCAACAGTCTCCCCGGAAGCATCCAGACCTTGTTTATCTTTAAGCTACTGCTTCAAACATAAACAAGACTTTGTATGTACACTGGACGGCGTACAATCAACCTAAATGCACATACAAAAACACTGGTTACGAAATTTGGTTCTAAACTCGAGCCGACGTTTTTACATTCTAAACAATCCTAATCTAAAAACGTTCACTCGAGCGGTCTGTACTGCTGTCTGCGGGTTTTCCTCCGATGGAGCGGCGAACAAGGCTTGAGAGTCGAAACCTTCTCCACTTTTAGCTCGCGCGCCGTTCATTCGGGAGAAGGCCGCCCCAGACATGCTCCATTCCCCGCTGCCCGAGCATGCACGCACGCGCAACCAAAGCACCGCGGAAGGCAGCGAGCTGGCGCTGAAGGCGGAGCTTCTCTCAGCGGTTGCGTCGCGCGCTTTGCTCGCTTTCCGACGCTACAAACAACGGAAGTCGGGGCCGGAGCAGTCGACGCCAGTCGAGGTTCGCCAACAACGGCTGAAATAGGCAAGGAGTCCTGTGGTGGCTCCGCCTAGGAACAATAAATAAAAGCTTCGGCGCAAAATTTTGAATCCTGATGAGATTCGCAGTTTGTCGAACTTTTCAAGGTAGCAGGTTCGGAAGTATGATACTTTTCTAACTTTTCAAAAAACAAGTTCGAAAATCGTCTAATTTTTTAATTTAGTAAGTTCGAACGTTTGTTAATTGCGAATTTCTTAATGCATTAAGTTCGAAATAATCGAATTTTCAAATATAAGAAGTTCGAAACTTCGAAATAATACAATTTATAAACGCAAAAAGTTCGCCAAAGCGAAACTTCTCGAACCTTTCGAACCCCCTGGTTCGACCTTCGAACGTTGGGCTTTAAAAAAGTTTGTGGCATCTCTAGTGGTAACGCATCTGCCTCATACACAGCGGACCCGGGTTCGACCACCAGTGTGGGCTTACTTCTTAATTTATTTTTTCTCAAACATTTTGTTTTGTCGAGGCATTTGGCGATATTTACATTTCTTTTTTACGATTCACTCTGAAAAAAAAAGAGACGAATGTTTTTGACGAACCTTAATAATACTAATAATAATAATTTTTATTTGCATGAGAAAGTTTTGCCCACTCAGCGGCGTGCAAGGCTAGACAAAAAGGTCAATACCCTTATGCATGTACGCCTACTAGCTCGCCGCCGCTCAACTAAATGGTATGGGACGCCCTTTCCGGAGGTGCATGTTGGTCAGCGGGGCTTGGGTTGCCGGGTGGACGTTGCGAAGCGGCGTGGGTTAAAAGGATGCTGAATCGAAATCTGGATTCCACAAAACACGCGGCAAATGCGTGCAACAGGATGCTACAAACACCAAAACATCACTCATGCAGCGATATCTCGAACGGATGACTGCATTTTTCAAAAAAAGGAGGTGCATTTGACTGATATGTTTACGTCTTGTTTCTCCGAGGAGAGGGAACGGCTTCGCGTCTTCTCCGCCTCGCCGCCTTGATGGGGCGAAGCAAAGAGAGGAGGGAACAAGATATCTCACGTCACGTGCCTCGTCAGCCTGATTCAATCTCGACCTCTTTTTCCAAAAATACGGCCGTCCATTCGAGATATCGCCTTATGAGTAGTGTTGTAGGGATTGTAGCATCCCGCCTACATCTCCTGCATTGTTTTTTTCTTAATCCAAATTTCGGTTCACCATTCCTTTAATAGTTTTGTAATTGGCAGCCGCAAACTGTCGCCGCAGAGCGGCGTGAACGCAGGCTACGAGCTGGGGGGGGGTTAACGAGCTCCCAGTGATACACGCGCTGTCCAGCATGAGCTCTCCGCGTCGTGCGTATAGCCACTTCCTGTCAAGGTGCACGACTTCGTGCGTATAGCCTTAGTCTTTCGCACCATTGAATTTGTTCTCAGCATGGCTTGCCGAGAAGAATAGATTCGATAGTGCGAAATATATGCTGCAGATGGTATGGGCACAGGAGTATGGTACGGAGAAATGGTGGCTGGTACGGTGCCATGTGATGTCACGTGCAAGGCATGTCTAAGGAGCATGCAGCACGCCAAATGACTGTGCTGGGAGCTGCACTGCAGTGCCACTGTCTTGTCCAACGCTTCCCATCATCACTCCGCAGTGGGATTGCAGTGTCGCTCATTATGAACGCCAAAGAAGGAATAGGGTCGTGCATGAACAAATTGAACATAATAAGCTTTGCCGTTCTTACTGACAAAGTAAGAACAGTAGGGCTTATTATGTTCATGCGCTGCCTGAATCCTTCTTCGGCATTCATAATGAGTGGCGCCGCAATCTTTGACTGCGGCTTTGTGTTGATTAATACACACAGTGCAATACTTGTGCTGCGAAGTTTGATGTCACCTGAACCAGTGAAATATTGGCTGTATAGTAAGGCCCATGCCACCATGGCTGTCTGCTTTCATGGAAACAAAGGTGGCAATCAAACTTCCAATGCAATACCCTCTACCATGCCGTGAACATGTCCTGTGGTGGTGCAGGATCATAGACGTTTTCTTCAAAGATCAGGACGGTATATGAAGATCTTGTGAGAGTTGCCAGCAGCTTAACTGAAGGCTTTGATTGACAATTACGGTACACCTTAAGGCTGGTTCACACATGTGTCAGTTGCATTCACAGCAACCGAAATAACAGCAACAACAAAGTCACCGGAACAAGTGTTTGCCATAGACAATGCGGCAAGTGAAACGAGGGGTACACTCTTGAAAAAGAAGCTAGTAGTATTTACTGAGGTAAGAGCTAGTAACCGCCTGTCACATATGTTACTAGGTACCTAGTAGCCTGAGAGTAGTAACGGTCAAGCTAGTAGCAGTTACTAGGTCATGAAGCTAGTAACTGCTACTAGCCTCAAAGTAGAATCCACGTATTTTACTACCTCTTTCTAGTAACTAGCGCTACCTCAAGACGGAAGACCGGAAACGCAACTAGTCACGTGATTTTCTGGTGAAAAAAGGTGTGTGGTAATGTACTGACCACCAGGTGGAGGGCGCAAAAAAATTTAAACTGGAAATGAGTAATCCAGGTGGCGCTAGTCACAGTCAAATTAAACGTACACAAAAAAGAAGCCGATTTTTTAGTTTATTTCAATTCTTCCAATTGCAAGTATATACATATAAACATGTATATAAACAATCGACATTTTGCAACCTACATTTTAGCAAACAATCGACATAATGCATTCAACACAGACACACGCGCACACACAAACGCAATCGCTAACTTACGGGCGGGGGCAGTGGGGATCGAGCCCAGGAGGTTCCCAGCGCAAGGTCTTGAGGGGACACGCGTTAGCCCACTCGGCCACTTCACTCCCCGCTCACTTCTTTGACAGCCATTAAGCCTTTTATACTGACCATTTGAGTGCTGCGCAAACTTGTCGTCGTGTATCGGCACGTCAGTTATTCGCAGTCGGTAGGCAATGTTGCGCGACGAGGCAAACAGCATGAAAGCGTCAGGAACAAGCAGCCAAGGCGATGAGCGACGTTTAAATTAAATTTAACCGAGCAACGCGACTGGTGACCGTGAGAAATCGCCGTCGCCCGTCGCTGTCTCCGTCGATCGCCTCGTCGCTCGCTAAATCGATACATGCGGTCGCCGTCGGCGACAGAAGCTTTCTTGCCGTCTCCGGCGGCGAACGAAGCCGTAATTGACGGAGAGTACGACGGCAGCTGCACTCCTTTCGCGTGCTGCGCCACAAAAATGCATGCAAAATTAATACCGTGTGCAGCTCGCGTCCTAATTTTTGTAGTACGCTGACGAATGCGCGCGTTTCTGTGGCAAATTCGAAAGGACTCGTAGAATGCCGAAGGAGTTTTTTTTCATTACTCCCAAAGCTACATGCACTATTAACGACGCACATCAACGGTTGTGACAGTGCACTGTCACGACCGAAGACAGCTCAATCAGAATCATTCAACCACCGAGCACACACAAACCGTGAAGAAGTTCTCAGTGTCAAGTAGGAGGTGGAGAAAACTGCTTGGACGACGAAATCCAACCCAGTGACAGCGGCACCGGCTCGTTAGAGCTATCCTCGGAGCAGTCGGGTCCACACACACACTCGCACCGTCAGGCGCACGGAACGTTAACTATGCACTCCAACGCGGGAACACGCAGAGCTGCACACGACACAAGGCAAAACGGCAGTTTCACATCAAAGATTAGCGTTTTGCGAACTCTGACTGGCCCCGACCGCCCCAACTTGCTTGTCGTACAATGATGCGAAGCGTCTCTTCTGAGAGAAAACATATAATTAAAAAAAAATACAAATATAAAAATATATTGAAAAAAAAGAACCAGATTAAACTTTTCCTGTTTTCGGAAACGTTTTAGTATGTGCTACGTGGCTATTTTCATTCCAGTTAAAACCGAAATGAAAATATAAACGCTCACAAACGAATGCAAACAAGAAGGAAAGAAGTAAGCCGCATGGCCATTGTATCAACAATGGCGCTGCGCTCGCTGCAGCGCTGGCTTCCACGTCGTGCTGGTACGGAGGCTGCCATCATTATAAAGTCAGCTCCAACCCTTAAACATGCCCCCTCATACAATATTTGACGCTACGATTGCGTGTGGATACCTCCCCTCGATCCGAAACAGCAAGTTCGTCGCTAACGCTGGCAATTGGGTATGAAGCAAGCGCCGCCATCTTCTACGCGCATTTGGGGTAGTACAATAGCTAGTAAAAAGGTAGTAACGGCTGCATTTGCTGGCTTTTACTACCTATCGCGCGTTTGAGGTAGCAAATAGTTAGTGAAAGGTAGTAAATGGTCAGAAATAGGTAGTAACTGCTGCAGTTACTGGCTTTTTACTAGCTTTTTTTAAGAGTGTAGCTTTGCGAAGCAATTTTGAGTCACAGTTCTGGTATTCTGCTCATCTAAGTGGTTTTGGTTGTTTTGAATGCAGCTGTTGCAAAGGTGTGAATGGGCTCTTAGAGGGGCAACATTTTTTGTGCTTTCACCAAATAGCGCATATAATTAATCCTTAAGGTCTATAACCTGCAACATACTTATCAGTTTCCTTTTCCATGCAATCGAAACTGCAGAGAAATATTAGAAAAAACCAAGCAGCATTCACTCCTTCACCTAGAAGAAAAAATGAGCGGTGTTCACTTACCATCACATGACTGCTAAGATAGACCGCTGTCAATCTGTTGTCAATTATAAATTTGGCATTGCTCATAATTTTAATATACTCTTTTCACCCCTAAGCTAAGACTGCCATGGAAGCTACGAACACGTCGGGACTAGTGATACGTCGCTCCTTTGCCACATGATCACGCTCTTGCCCACATTTTATGGAGAGCTGGGTCAGACAGAAGGGAGGCATGGATTGGTCTGGTGAAAGTAGCTCCCACCGCAGTCTCAGCTTATGGGTGAGCGGAGTATAGCACTTCCTCTCTGGTGATTGAAAGCTGTTTAGCTCCTCTCTGTGCTAACTATGAATTCCAGTGCCGTGAAAATAGAATTGTGAAATATTACTCTCCTGATCTCCTTGTGATTATTGCTTTACGGTATAACATTTTTTCTGAAATATTCTAAGGATCGCAGAAAGCCATCCCTATTGAGAAATATTTTTTACCGGAATGTCATTTCCAGTAAACGTCTATTTTACTGGATTATGGGACAGTTTTCACTTCCAGTAAAAACATAGTTTACCCGAATGTCACCGGATTTTTGACTGCAATGTCACCGGTTGTTTTACAGCAATGTTACCGGCTTTTTACCCGAATGTCACTAATATTTTTACCAGTATGTCACCGGATTTCTACCGGAAGTTCATTTCCAGTAAAAATATATTTTACTGGAATATGGGACTCACTTTCGCTTCCAGTAAAGCCACAATTTACTAGAAGATCACCAGATAATAATATCTTTATTATCTTTGAAAAATAATATGTGCGTGCTGGCCCACGAAAGCAAAGATGCTTGTATGTGAGACCAGGCAGCCAATAAAATACCGTGACACAGTGAACACTGGACAAACAAAACAAACAAACAACAATAATGTAGGAATGTCGGCAACGAATACACACTAAGTAATTATATAATTATTATTGCACGAGCATGAGGCACCATATCCTCTTACATTCCGTTTTACCGCATGAAAGGATGATATGTTCAGCAAAGACTCTGGCAAACTGTTGAAGATTGGCCAAAATTCACCGTGTTTTTCTTTCTTTTTCGGAAGTCAACAGAAGGCACTTAGGAGGAAGCCTGTGAACCGTTGTTGGTGTATGTTTACCAGATGCTGGACGATTCGGTAACAATTAAAGTGGTTAGTCCACATGACCTGAAGGTTCTATGTATCTATTCAACCGGGTCGATACCAGTGAAACAATTTGCACAGCTGCAGACAAAAGCAATCAGACCAAATAGGAACAACCGAGTTCTTTGTCGCAAAAGATATCTTTCAAGGTACTCACAATGCCGCTGGGTAAATTCCTAGACGTACGAGTAATAAAACCGCGCAGGTGCACCAAACGGACACACACGTATGCTCTCAGTAGCACGTTTAGGGAAAACCACGAACGCGCGAAACAAACATCCGCCGCAGTTGAGAAATCACGGGCACAGCTAGATCACGATGTCGTCCCTGATGTCGTCGCCGCGAGTGCACCAGGCGTCAGTAGCACGCTTAGCGAAAACCACGAACGCGCGAAACAGACATCCGCCGCCGTTGAGAAATCCCGGCACACTCACGATGTCGTCCCTGATGCCGCCGCCGCGAGTGCGACAGGCGTCAGTAGCACGCTTAGCAAAAACCATGACCGCGCAGAACGAACATCCGCCGCCGTTGAGAAATCCCGGCACAGTCACGATGTCGTCCCTGATGTCGTTGCCGCGGGTGCACCAGGCGTTAGTAGCACGCTTAGCGAAAACCACGACCGCGCGGAACGAACATCCACCGCCGTTGAGAAATCCCGGGCACAGTCACGATGTCGTCCCTGATGTTGTTGCCGCGGGTGCACCAGGTGCCAGTAGCACGCTTAGCGAAAACCCCGACCGCGCGGAACGAACATCCGCCGCCGTTGAGAATCCCGGGCACACTCACGATGTCGTCCCTGATGCCGCCGCCGCGAGTGCACCAGGCGTCAGTAGCACGCTTAGCGAAACCCACGACCGCGCAAAACGAACATCCGCCGCCGTTGAGAAATCCCGGGCACACTCACGATGTCGTCCCTGTTGCCGCCGCCGCGAGTGCACCAGGCGTCAGTAGCACGCTTAGCGAAAACCACGACCGCGCGGAACGAACATCCGCGTCCATTGAGAAATCCCGGGCACACTACACGATGTCGTCCCTGATGCCGCCGCCGCGAGTGCACCAGGCGTCAGTAGCACGCTTAGCGAAAACCACGACCGCGCGGAATGAACATCCGCCGCCGTTGAGAAATCCCGGGCACAGTCACGATGTCGTCCCTGATGCCGTTGCCGCGGGTGCACCAGGCGTCAGCAGCACGCTTAGCGAAAACCACGACCGCGCGGAACAAACATCCGCCGCCGTTGAGAAATCTCGGGCACAGTCACGATGTCGTCCTGATGTCGTTGCCGCGGGTGCACCAGGCGTCTGTAGCACGCTTAGCGAAAACCACGACCGCGCGGAACGAACATCCGCCGCCGTTGAGAAATCCCGGGCACACCCACGATGTCGTTCCTGATGCCGCCGCCGCGAGGTGCACCAGGCGTCAGTAGCACGCTTAGCGAAAACCACGACCGCGCGGAACGAACATCCGCCGCCGTTGAGAAATCCCGGGCACAGTCACGATGTCGTCCCTGATGTCGTTGCTGCGGGTGCACCAGGCGTCAGTAGCACGCATAGCGAAAACCACGACCGCGCGGAACGAACATCCGCCGCCGTTGAGAAATCCCGGGCACACTCACGATGTCGTCCCTGATGCCGCCGGTACACCAGGCGTCAGTAGCACGCTTAACGAAAACCACGAACGAGCGAAACGAACATCCGCCGACGTTGAGAAATCTTGGGCACAGTCTTTTTCGCTCGCTGGATGCTTCTGCAGCCGGACGGACGAAGAGGCGTAAGAAACAGGTCACTGAAAGATATTTTCTTTTCATGTGCACACCCAGCTGCTCTGGAAGATACAGGTCGCACACATGGAACGAGAATCCGAGACTGAGCGTTCGTTCCTGGCCGGCCGTTGCTCGTCGACAAACAAAGAAGCCGGTTTTCTTTAAAAAAAAAAGTCAGCAAAACGACCTTTTCGCATTTTCCTCACGACCCAATGCGAGGGAGAGAGGGTGCGTGGGGACTCTTCCTTGGTGCGAGGCACCACGGACGCCTAGTCCCCGGCTCGCTTCGTCTTCCCCCTCCCCTCGCGTCGGCTTTGAGTGAAGTTCGGTAAACAGGGAAGCGAGTCACCCGTTTCGGGTAAGATTAAAACTGGGTCGTCCGGGAAACGAAAGTGGCTGCCGGTGACATTCCAGCGAAATCTGGAAACCCGCTGCCGAGGAAATTCCAGCGAAATCTGTTTGGCGGCAAATAATCTCGTACAGACTGCAGGCAAACTGGTTTCGGATGAAAACGGGTGAAAGTGCCTACCTTTGTGGATCGTCAAAACAGTTCGCTGCACGCACTTCTTGAGGGTTGCAACGTCGTCCCGAGATAAAACTCGCACTCACGAGAATGCCGCCGAGTGGTCTCGTACCTGCTCTGGCTCCGACTTTTGCCTGTCGCAAATAGCAAGTTGCCGGTGATCGCTGCCCACCTTTTTGGATCGTCAAAACAGTTCGCTGCACGCACTTCTTGCAGGATCGCAACGTCGTCTCGAGCTAAAACACGCACTCACAAGAATGCCACTGCATTGGCGGCCACCATTACAAACTCAGCTAGTCCCCCTGCTCGTCTTGGCTTCCTTGCCTTTAGCCGTTCCCCTTCGTCGGCTACCAGTGAAGTTCGGTGTGCGGCAAACGAGAGTGGCTTCCGGTAGGATTCCAGCGACGGGTAATCGAAAGTGGTTCTGGCAAAACTTTGGCGAAAGTCTCTTCCGGTAATATTTCCACCACAGACTGGTAAACAACGCTGGTTTCTGGTGAAAATGAGTGGAAATTAACCCGTTTCCGCTGAATGTCACGGGAAGTTTTTGCCGAATTTTAACCGAAAGTGGCTCCGGTAAAACGTCCACCGGAATCTGGTAATTGAAAGCCTGGGCCGGTAATATTTCCACCAAAGACTGGTAAACCTACGCATATTTCTGGTGAAAATGAGTGGAAATTAATTCGTTTCCACCGAACGTCACTGGAGGTTTCTGCCGAATTTTTCAATAGGGATGGAGAATAGAAGGACAAAGATTGCATCTTCTAATGCAGAAAATGACAGTGGAGCATCCCAGGAGCAGGTAGGTTTCAAATTTCACTTCACATAATAATACCCCCCCCCCCCAAAAAAAAAAAAAAGACTGTCCAATAGCTTTGTTGCGAAATCCCCCAAGCGCCCCGGCCCGCGCGCGAGGAATTGTGGGAGAGACTGTCCCTCGCCTGGCCGCTCTGCCTTGAGATCGCATTGCCTTGTCGCTTGCCTCCTCTTAATCCTCTGTTTTTCGATCCCATTACCTATTTTTATCTATTCCAGTGTATTTTTTATTGCTTCTAAGTGTTTCTATTCTCTTCTGCGCGCGATATTTCTTGTATATATATATAGTATTTGTGTCTTTATTTTGCCTTTTTCGCCGGGAGTGCCGACGGACAACACGCCGCTTCGCGCGTCGTTCCCCGGGTGAGTACTACCGTTGCTACTGATTCCTATCGCGCTGTTAGCTGTTCATTTTGGTTCATTTGACCCGCGTGCAGTCGAGAGGAGCCGTTTATGAACACCCGCGCACATGTCATAGGGGTAGGCAGAGCTCTGAATCAACAATCGCGACGCGAGAGCCGAGTGCGCTGTGATTTGGCCGCCTGCGCTCGCTCCGTTGACTCATACTTTAGCGTATGCCTTCGAGTGCCGCTTACTTGGCCAAGATACAGCATGCCGCTTTGTCGCCGTGAACATAGGCGTGCGCAGGATTTTTCATTAGGGGGGCGAGGTTTCCCCAGAGCGCCCCCCCCCACCCGTCGGTGTTTTATGCCGTCGAAAAAGAAACCATACCGCCGGCGCAGTCGCGGCTTGTGTTGGGTCAACTTTGCGCCCCCCCCCTAGATGATCAGAGGGGCGGCCGCCCCCCCCCCTGCCCCCCCTGTGCGCACGCCTATGGCCGCGGACCATTTGTCCGAATGTTTGCGAAGCTGAGGCATATGCAACGCTGCGGCGCCTGACAACTGCGCGCTGCGGCGTGATCCCTTCGCAAACGCCGACGGCTCAATGTCGCGGCTTGAATGCGCCTATGGCATGCCTTCGTAATCTATCTGCTAAGCGGTTGTCAGTTGCCAAGGCCCTTTTTCAAGTGCAGAGATGTGTTGCCGCGAATCGTTTGTCCGAATGCCTGCGAAGCCGTAACACCGTTCGTCATATCCAACGCTGCGGTGCCTGACAAACTGCGCGCAGCGGCGTGAGCCCTTCGCAGGTGCCGGTGGCCCAACGTCGCGGCTTGTATGCGCTTATAGTATGCCTTCTTAATCTATCTGCTAAGCGGTTGTCAGTTGCAAACACACTTTTTCAAGTGCAGAGTTGTGCTGTCACCCAGGCAGTCATCTTGAAACTCGTAGTTCCTTCGATAACTTTATTTCCCTAGTCAAGATGTCAGCTCAGGGTATTTTATTTCTTTAGGTCACCTTCAGCAGCAACATGCCCGCATGGTACAGTTTGCTGTGTGCCAGGCTGTGCAAACAATACTGCCAGCGCACAGCATGTTTCCTGGCACCGCTTTCCAAAAGACAGCGTCCTGCGAAGTGTTTGGGTGAAGACAACTGCGTGCAGTTGTCAGGCGCCGCAGCGTTGGATATGCCGAACGGTGTTACGGTTTCGCAGGCATTTGGACAAATGATTCACGACGGCAAAGCGGCGGGCTGTATCTTAGTCAAGTAAGCGGCGCTCGAAGGCACACGCTAAAGTGCGAGTCAACGAAGCGAGCGCGGGCGGCTAGATCGCACCGCACTCGGCCACTCGGCTCTCGCGTCGCGATTGTTGATTCAAAGCTCTGCCTATCCCTATGACATGTGCGCGGGTGTTCATAAACGGCTCCTCTCGACTGCACGCGGGTCAAATTGAACCAAAATGAACAGCTAACAGCGCAATAGGAATCGGTAGCAACGGTAGTACTCACCCGGGGAACGACGCTCGAAGCGGCGTGTTGTCCGTCGGCACTCCCGTCGAAAAAGGCAAAATAAAGACACAAATACTATATATATGCAAGAAATATCGCACGCAGAAGAGCATAGAAACACTTAGAAGCAATAAAAAATACACTGGAATAGATAAAAATAGGTAATGGAATCGAAAAACGGAGGATTAAGAAGAGGCAAGCGACAAGGCAATGCAATCTCAAGGCAGAGCGGCCAGGTGAGGGACAGTCTCTCCCACAATTCCTCGCGCGCGGGCCGGGGTGCTTGGGAAAATTGCAAATCGTCTATAGGTGGTATTCGCAACTCCAACGCCCTATAGGTGGCGGGGCAGTAGTTCCAAGATGGCAGAAGAGACGGGGATAGATTCTCCAGAATTTCCCGTGCGCCTGTTTGCTGACGCTGGTCAGTGCGCTAGAAATGATTTATTTGTCTGCAAACGCGAAGTGGTTAGGGCAGGATCATATTACAGGTGACAAAGATGTTGATGCCCGTTAGCAAAATGAGCATGCTGATATTTAAAAGTTGCAGAAACCTCGACTTGCGAAGCTTTGTGGTGGGCGAGCGCGTTTTAGGCACCGGCCACGTCACTGTTTGTGGCAGAATATTTTTGAGGGTGATGAAGATATCGTGTTTGCGCTTTGCCTGGCCATTAGTGCTCTAAAATGTGAGCAGCGCACGGTGACCGTCAAGCTTCAGAAGAGCAGCGTTCACAGTATTGACGCCTTCGTGTCACAGGCTCGCAACTCGATGCTCACCGTCTCGGTTTCAGTGTATTGCAACACGTGATCAAACTGCTCTATGGTTATTGATAGGAAGTTTGTTACCGCAGGCTACCGTGCGGTGTAGCATTACAACCGGAGGCTCGCGCTGCGCCTTTGAAGCACAATTCTCAGCGCGTGCAAGGAGCGTTGCCGTGCTCACGGTAGCCAACGGTAGCCTGCGGTAACGCTATGTTAAAACTGCCTATACCATAATCGGCGTGTTTAGGGGTTTTATTTATTGGTCTACCAGAAATGCATTTTTTAATATACTGTACATTTTTTCTTTTTTGTACCGTGTTATTTGCAGCGTTGTGGCCCCTCTCGCCAAAACTGCCCGTTCTGAGCTCTCGTCACGAACGGCTGGCTAACACAGACGCGCTTAAAATGCTTCGGGCATTTATTTTTTATTTTGTAATTGCCTGAAGCAAGTATGCATATTCTATCTTTAAAAGTGCTTGGAGTAAATGGTCATGTTCCTACGGACTTAAAACGCAAACCCATTCCCGACGTTTAGCTCGACATATCGTTGCGCGACCAGTTTTCTCCTACTTAGGGCAAATAATAGACTTTTCATAGACCGAACGCTAGAGCTCTACATTATTAGCGGGAGCGTTTGCTGTCACGTTGAGCACAGATCGAGCTGGCGGTCATGCACAAGACCAGCAATCCGCAGCGTATGCGATATACGAAAAGTCCCTAATGAAATTAGACATCCCGGTCCTTCGTGCAACGCTGTTGCGAGGTGGAGCACAAAAATTCCTATTTTAACGCGCTCACTTTTTTCGTTACAACGGCTTTGCGCATCAAGGCCGACAGCCCCTGCCACCACTTCGCGCCGCCGCCGCCGCCGCATCCCCGTTCCTCTAGTTCTCCGCTCGTCCGCGGGAGGGCGAGCGGCGCGCTGGAGCTGCGAATACACCTTTTCCCTTAGCCTCGCACCCAGCCACATTGTCCCCATATCCGGCCATGCATAAATCAATCTTTTGCCACATGGTCATGCTCCCCTCATACCCCATGCACAGAGTGAGGTCATTTGATGAAAAGGGAGGTGGTTGGTTGATCCGGTGAGTGCATAGTTCCCACCACACAGTCAGCTTTGGGTTGTACGGAATATAGTTACATTGGTCAGCATAAAACAATCTGCCCGGGTGATTCCCCACGGACAGCGTGGGAATGTTTCAAACCCTACACTAGCTTGGTAAGAGACATACATGTTAAAGCATTCAGAGATGTTAGAACCTTGGACATTTATGCATACCATAAAAACAACTGTGTGCGACATGCAGTAGGTGGCACGGACTTCGTGTCAGGGTGTCTAGCGACTAGGAAAACCGGGGATTGTCAGGGAAATTTTAATTACCGGAAAAATCAGGGAATTGTCAGGGATATTGTCAAAAAGCGAGCCCAGTCAGGGAAAATCAGCCAAAAACGCCATTGAGTGTCCTGAGCAAAGACTCGAGGACTAAGGGGCAGAAGAATAGGCAATAAATTCAGCTTAAAGCGTAGCGCGGGCTCTGTTCACCCAATGTAAAGTGTTCTACCCGATGCAAAAGTAACAGCCGACAAATCCAGTCCAAGCATTGGATTGGATTGAATTGAGGGCGCAACACTAGGCTAGATCCAGTTAGAGCTATTAGATGTAATAACAAATGAAAAGGCCGCAGACCCCAATCTAATCTAAGCCTTAAGTCGAAAGTATCTGAAAGTGTGCATCTGGCGGCCATGCTGCCATTCGGTTATTGAAGTGTGTGGTTGAGCGTCGTGTTTTCATCTTGTTTCCGGAAGTGGCCTCTTCACTGACGATGTTGGCGGCAAGAAAGCGCTCGTTTATTCCGGACTGGATGAACCCGAATATTTCGGAATATGCAAGTTGGATTAAGCCCGTGTAAAATTATCCTCATAGTACTCAATACTCAATGCCTTGTGTAGTAATAGTGTTATATATTTAATCACCTCTACAGTGGTCAGGGAATGTCACGTGAGATTATCAGGGAAAACCTGGAAAAGTCGGGGAATTTCACAATAATAATTTGCTAGACACCCTGTCGCGTGTCTTTTTCCAGGACGGTGCTAACACATATATTCATTTTAAATGAAATGCGTTACAATCCTATTTTTTTCCATAATAATGACATTGCTAATAAGCCCTCGTGCTTTACTTTTGTTTTACTGCTAGGGCTTTTTGTCGTTTTCAAAAAGAATGCGAGCATCCTCTTGTGTTCAGCGGCGGCCTATAGAGCAAGCAGGATGTCCCTCAAGCAGATCATTCTGTGTTGCCCCACTTGTTAAGATTAGTTGCCACAAATGCCACCTGCATAGCGCTCACCAGAGAAAGTCACATACTCCTGCATGCTCTTGATAGCGGCCCGATTTTTGTGTCTCGCCAACACTGCCTGCTGTCATATTGAAAGAAAGATTGTTTGTTAAACCTCAATGTCATTCACGTCGGGGAAATGGTGGAGACAATTGGCTGGCGGAGAGATATGATTCTTTTTGAGGGACATTTATTTGCCTCTGCACTTCTAAGCTGTCATCAACTACGAACGGTATTACTACTCTTATTAAACCCTGAGACTTAATTAAGGAAAATCTCATATTACTTGCACATGTCATCACATGTGCAACTGATTACATAAACTGGCCATGAAGCGTTCAGTCATATGAATATGCAGGCAGAATTAAAGTCTGAAAATGTAGCTCCAACCAAAACTTTAAAAACCCAACGTTTCGAAACCAACTCGGTTTCTTCTTCAAGGATGACTGAAAGCACGCGGAACAGCAGCAGCTCTAACTTCTCCGTCTTCAAAGAAAAAAAAAAGGAGAAAGTTGGAAATTAAAAAAATTGTAAAATCAACTTTTTAGTTATGGAGACAGTCATCTCTTCAGCTTTCTCGTCATGTCACGGAGCTCATGTGCGAACACAGAGGGCAATGCGCCCAGGGACCTGTTTAGGTTTCCTGGCGTATGCTGGATTTGCCACGATTTCAAGAAAAGTCTCCTTCGAAAATTGGGCTCTGCGTCCACCACGTGCGCATTCGCGATGTCAATGTGATGTGTCTAGGGTAACGCAACGTTCAGCGATGGCGCTGCACTCACTGTCGAACTTCCGCACAAGGTTCTTGTGTTGGCGGATTCGCTCGGGAAAGTTCTTAGTCTCGCCGATGTAGGTTGCGGGGCACTCTGCGCATGGAATAGTGTAGACCACGCCCTGTGCTCTTTCTTTTTGGTAGACAATCTTTTGCTCTTGGCATGAACCTTCCCAGTGTGGACTGTGCGCGCATCACTGTGATGTGCTTCCTTTTTACACTACAAAATCAGTCCCGGAACTTTTTGGTCACACCTCGTAATATGATTCAATGTTTTATTTTTCAAAGGTGTGCTGCAGCCATGAAGCTGAAGTAAACGCCTTAAGAAAGAAGGTTGCAGAGCTGGAGCTGAAATTGGAGAAAGCGGAACAGTCCCTAAGTAAGTTTCCCTTTCTCAAGTTGCGTGCTTGTTATTGTCTCATATTCTTTGACATGTGTTGCATTTAAGGGGCCCTCCAAGGATTTTAGAACTGGTGTGAAATTTGTGCTGAAATGGACCTCATTAAACGTAGGAACATGGAGAAAAAAGTATTTTTTTTCACAAATTCGAATTATTTTGGGAGTTATAGCGAGTTAAAATTACAAAAGAAGTACAGCATTGTTGCTTCGTGACAGTCGGAAAAAATTAAATGATTGGAGGGTTTGAGTGAAGTGGCTGGCCAACTAGCTATGGGTTAGTAGGCTCATGGCTGCTGCGCCGAGGACGTGCACGCACCGTAACCTCGTCGCTTA
>JAZHYW010002237.1:0-97157 GCA_037355805.1 Ixodes ricinus
CGAACGAAGGTCGTACCAATCTCCACTCAGAAGCCGATGACGTGGCTGTCTGATGCAGAGGCACGTAGTGACTTGAATGGTATTACTCGTGAGAGTGCAGTCCTCAAGGAGCAGGGGGCCGCGGCAAGGATCTGTAACGATTCAGGTATGGCAAGGGCACGAAGTATGAACGATGTGTCGATGCGGCGCTGCGCCGCTGCCAAGCGCCGGTGGCTTGTGGTGGTCCGCTCTTGTGGTCGTTGGTCCCTGGCGACGAACGGTAGGTCCGTACCAATCTCCACTCAGCAGCCGATGACGTGGCTTTGTTCCTTTGATGCAGAGGCACGTGTGGACTTGCATGCGCTTACTCGTGTGAGAGTGCAGTCCCCTTGGCGAGCAGGGGGTAGCGGCGATCTGTAATGTGGTATAAGGCATCGTAGTGCATGAACGATGTGTCGATGCGGCTGCCAGCTGCTGCCAAGTGCCGGTGGCTTGTGGTGGTCCGCTCTTGGGGTCGTTGGTCCCTGGCGACGAACGTGAAGGCCGTACCAATCACCACTCAGAAGCCGATGACGTGGCTGTCTGATGCAGAGGCACGTGTGGACTTGAATGGTTTACTCGTGAGAGTGCAGTCCTCAAGGAGCAGGGGCCGCGGCGATCTGTAATATGGCAAGGCACGAAGTATGAACGATGTGTCGATGCGGCGCTGCGCTGCTGCCAAGTGCCGGTGGCTTGTGGTGGTCCGCTCTTGTAGTCGTTGGTCCCTGGCGACGAACGAAGGCCGTACCAATCACCACTCAGAAGCCGATG
Source organism: Ixodes ricinus (assembly GCA_037355805.1). Classification (NCBI taxonomy): domain Eukaryota; kingdom Metazoa; phylum Arthropoda; class Arachnida; order Ixodida; family Ixodidae; genus Ixodes; species Ixodes ricinus. The sequence goes on from JAZHYW010002237.1 coordinate 790, forward strand.
ACGTGGCTGTCTGATGCAGAGGCACGTGTGGACTTGAATGGTTTACTCGTGAGAGTGCAGTCCTCAAGGAGCAGGGGCCGCGGCGATCTGTAATATGGCAAGGCACGAAGTATGAACGATGTGTCGATGCGGCGCTGCGCTGCTGCCAAGTGCCGGTGAGCTTGTGGTGGTCCGCTCTTGTAGTCGTTGGTCCCTGGCGACGAACGAAGGCCGTACCAATCACCACTCAGAAGCCGATGACGTGGCTGTCTGATGCAGAGGCACGTGTGGACTTGAATGGTTTACTCGTGAGAGTGCAGTCCTCAAGGAGCAGGGGCCGCGGCGATCTGTAATATGGCAAGGCACGAAGTATGAACGATGTGTCGATGCGGCGCTGCGCTGCTGCCAAGTGCCGGTGGCTTGTGGTGGTCCGCTCTTGTAGTCGTTGGTCCCTGGCGACGAACGAAGGCCGTACCAATCACCACTCAGAAGCCGATGACGTGGCTGTCTGATGCAGAGGCACGTGTGGACTTGAATGGTTTACTCGTGAGAGTGCAGTCCTCAAGGAGCAGGGGCCGCGGCGATCTGTAATATGGCAAGGCACGAAGTATGAACGATGTGTCGATGCGGCGCTGCGCTGCTGCCAAGTGCCGGTGGCTTGTGGTGGTCCGCTCTTGTAGTCGTTGGTCCCTGGCGACGAACGAAGGCCGTACCAATCACCACTCAGAAGCCGATGACGTGGCTGTCTGATGCAGAGGCACGTGTGGACTTGAATGGTTTACTCGTGAGAGTGCAGTCCTCAAGGAGCAGGGGCCGCGGCGATCTGTAATATGGCAAGGCACGAAGTATGAACGATGTGTCGATGCGGCGCTGCGCTGCTGCCAAGTGCCGGTTGCTTGTGGTGGTCCGCTCTTGTAGTCGTTGGTCCCTGGCGACGAACGAAGGCCGTACCAATCACCACTCAGAAGCCGATGACGTGGCTGTCTGATGCAGAGGCACGTGTGGACTTGAATGGTTTACTCGTGAGAGTGCAGTCCTCAAGGAGCAGGGGCCGCGGCGATCTGTAATATGGCAAGGCACGAAGTATGAACGATGTGTCGATGCGGCGCTGCGCTGCTGCCAAGTGCCGGTGGCTTGTGGTGGTCCGCTCTTGTAGTCGTTGGTCCCTGGCGACGAACGAAGGCCGTACCAATCACCACTCAGAAGCCGATGACGTGGCTGTCTGATGCAGAGGCACGTGTGGACTTGAATGGTTTACTCGTGAGAGTGCAGTCCTCAAGGAGCAGGGGCCGCGGCGATCTGTAATATGGCAAGGCACGAAGTATGAACGATGTGTCGATGCGGCGCTGCGCTGCTGCCAAGTGCCGGTGGCTTGTGGTGGTCCGCTCTTGTAGTCGTTGGTCCCTGGCGACGAACGAAGGCCGTACCAATCACCACTCAGAAGCCGATGACGTGGCTGTCTGATGCAGAGGCACGTGTGGACTTGAATGGTTTACTCGTGAGAGTGCAGTCCTCAAGGAGCAGGGGCCGCGGCGATCTGTAATATGGCAAGGCACGAAGTATGAACGATGTGTCGATGCGGCGCTGCGCTGCTGCCAAGTGCCGGTGGCTTGTGGTGGTCCGCTCTTGTAGTCGTTGGTCCCTGGCGACGAACGAAGGCCGTACCAATCACCACTCAGAAGCCGATGACGTGGCTGTCTGATGCAGAGGCACGTGTGGACTTGAATGGTTTACTCGTGAGAGTGCAGTCCTCAAGGAGCAGGGGCCGCGGCGATCTGTAATATGGCAAGGCACGAAGTATGAACGATGTGTCGATGCGGCGCTGCGCTGCTGCCAAGTGCCGGTGGCTTGTGGTGGTCCGCTCTTGTAGTCGTTGGTCCCTGGCGACGAACGAAGGCCGTACCAATCACCACTCAGAAGCCGATGACGTGGCTGTCTGATGCAGAGGCACGTGTGGACTTGAATGGTTTACTCGTGAGAGTGCAGTCCTCAAGGAGCAGGGGCCGCGGCGATCTGTAATATGGCAAGGCACGAAGTATGAACGATGTGTCGATGCGGCGCTGCGCTGCTGCCAAGTGCCGGTGGCTTGTGGTGGTCCGCTCTTGTAGTCGTTGGTCCCTGGCGACGAACGAAGGCCGTACCAATCACCACTCAGAAGCCGATGACGTGGCTGTCTGATGCAGAGGCACGTGTGGACTTGAATGGTTTACTCGTGAGAGTGCAGTCCTCAAGGAGCAGGGGCCGCGGCGATCTGTAATATGGCAAGGCACGAAGTATGAACGATGTGTCGATGCGGCGCTGCGCTGCTGCCAAGTGCCGGTGGCTTGTGGTGGTCCGCTCTTGTAGTCGTTGGTCCCTGGCGACGAACGAAGGCCGTACCAATCACCACTCAGAAGCCGATGACGTGGCTGTCTGATGCAGAGGCACGTGTGGACTTGAATGGTTTACTCGTGAGAGTGCAGTCCTCAAGGAGCAGGGGCCGCGGCGATCTGTAATATGGCAAGGCACGAAGTATGAACGATGTGTCGATGCGGCGCTGCGCTGCTGCCAAGTGCCGGTGGCTTGTGGTGGTCCGCTCTTGTAGTCGTTGGTCCCTGGCGACGAACGAAGGCCGTACCAATCACCACTCAGAAGCCGATGACGTGGCTGTCTGATGCAGAGGCACGTGTGGACTTGAATGGTTTACTCGTGAGAGTGCAGTCCTCAAGGAGCAGGGGCCGCGGCGATCTGTAATATGGCAAGGCACGAAGTATGAACGATGTGTCGATGCGGCGCTGCGCTGCTGCCAAGTGCCGGTGGCTTGTGGTGGTCCGCTCTTGTAGTCGTTGGTCCCTGGCGACGAACGAAGGCCGTACCAATCACCACTCAGAAGCCGATGACGTGGCTGTCTGATGCAGAGGCACGTGTGGACTTGAATGGTTTACTCGTGAGAGTGCAGTCCTCAAGGAGCAGGGGCCGCGGCGATCTGTAATATGGCAAGGCACGAAGTATGAACGATGTGTCGATGCGGCGCTGCGCTGCTGCCAAGTGCCGGTGGCTTGTGGTGGTCCGCTCTTGTAGTCGTTGGTCCCTGGCGACGAACGAAGGCCGTACCAATCACCACTCAGAAGCCGATGACGTGGCTGTCTGATGCAGAGGCACGTGTGGACTTGAATGGTTTACTCGTGAGAGTGCAGTCCTCAAGGAGCAGGGGCCGCGGCGATCTGTAATATGGCAAGGCACGAAGTATGAACGATGTGTCGATGCGGCGCTGCGCTGCTGCCAAGTGCCGGTGGCTTGTGGTGGTCCGCTCTTGTAGTCGTTGGTCCCTGGCGACGAACGAAGGCCGTACCAATCACCACTCAGAAGCCGATGACGTGGCTGTCTGATGCAGAGGCACGTGTGGACTTGAATGGTTTACTCGTGAGAGTGCAGTCCTCAAGGAGCAGGGGCCGCGGCGATCTGTAATATGGCAAGGCACGAAGTATGAACGATGTGTCGATGCGGCGCTGCGCTGCTGCCAAGTGCCGGTGGCTTGTGGTGGTCCGCTCTTGTAGTCGTTGGTCCCTGGCGACGAACGAAGGCCGTACCAATCACCACTCAGAAGCCGATGACGTGGCTGTCTGATGCAGAGGCACGTGTGGACTTGAATGGTTTACTCGTGAGAGTGCAGTCCTCAAGGAGCAGGGGCCGCGGCGATCTGTAATATGGCAAGGCACGAAGTATGAACGATGTGTCGATGCGGCGCTGCGCTGCTGCCAAGTGCCGGTGGCTTGTGGTGGTCCGCTCTTGTAGTCGTTGGTCCCTGGCGACGAACGAAGGCCGTACCAATCACCACTCAGAAGCCGATGACGTGGCTGTCTGATGCAGAGGCACGTGTGGACTTGAATGGTTTACTCGTGAGAGTGCAGTCCTCAAGGAGCAGGGGCCGCGGCGATCTGTAATATGGCAAGGCACGAAGTATGAACGATGTGTCGATGCGGCGCTGCGCTGCTGCCAAGTGCCGGTGGCTTGTGGTGGTCCGCTCTTGTAGTCGTTGGTCCCTGGCGACGAACGAAGGCCGTACCAATCACCACTCAGAAGCCGATGACGTGGCTGTCTGATGCAGAGGCACGTGTGGACTTGAATGGTTTACTCGTGAGAGTGCAGTCCTCAAGGAGCAGGGGCCGCGGCGATCTGTAATATGGCAAGGAACGAAGTATGAACGATGTGTCGATGCGGCGCTGCGCTGCTGCCAAGTGCCGGTGGCTTGTGGTGGTCCGCTCTTGTAGTCGTTGGTCCCTGGCGACGAACGAAGGCCGTACCAATCACCACTCAGAAGCCGATGACGTGGCTGTCTGATGCAGAGGCACGTGTGGACTTGAATGGTTTACTCGTGAGAGTGCAGTCCTCAAGGAGCAGGGGCCGCGGCGATCTGTAATATGGCAAGGAACGAAGTATGAACGATGTGTCGATGCGGCGCTGCGCTGCTGCCAAGTGCCGGTGGCTTGTGGTGGTCCGCTCTTGTAGTCGTTGGTCCCTGGCGACGAACGAAGGCCGTACCAATCACCACTCAGAAGCCGATGACGTGGCTGTCTGATGCAGAGGCACGTGTGGACTTGAATGGTTTACTCGTGAGAGTGCAGTCCTCAAGGAGCAGGGGCCGCGGCGATCTGTAATATGGCAAGGAACGAAGTATGAACGATGTGTCGATGCGGCGCTGCGCTGCTGCCAAGTGCCGGTGGCTTGTGGTGGTCCGCTCTTGTAGTCGTTGGTCCCTGGCGACGAACGAAGGCCGTACCAATCACCACTCAGAAGCCGATGACGTGGCTGTCTGATGCAGAGGCACGTGTGGACTTGAATGGTTTACTCGTGAGAGTGCAGTCCTCAAGGAGCAGGGGCCGCGGCGATCTGTAATATGGCAAGGAACGAAGTATGAACGATGTGTCGATGCGGCGCTGCGCTGCTGCCAAGTGCCGGTGGCTTGTGGTGGTCCGCTCTTGTAGTCGTTGGTCCCTGGCGACGAACGAAGGCCGTACCAATCACCACTCAGAAGCCGATGACGTGGCTGTCTGATGCAGAGGCACGTGTGGACTTGAATGGTTTACTCGTGAGAGTGCAGTCCTCAAGGAGCAGGGGCCGCGGCGATCTGTAATATGGCAAGGAACGAAGTATGAACGATGTGTCGATGCGGCGCTGCGCTGCTGCCAAGTGCCGGTGGCTTGTGGTGGTCCGCTCTTGTAGTCGTTGGTCCCTGGCGACGAACGAAGGCCGTACCAATCACCACTCAGAAGCCGATGACGTGGCTGTCTGATGCAGAGGCACGTGTGGACTTGAATGGTTTACTCGTGAGAGTGCAGTCCTCAAGGAGCAGGGGCCGCGGCGATCTGTAATATGGCAAGGAACGAAGTATGAACGATGTGTCGATGCGGCGCTGCGCTGCTGCCAAGTGCCGGTGGCTTGTGGTGGTCCGCTCTTGTAGTCGTTGGTCCCTGGCGACGAACGAAGGCCGTACCAATCACCACTCAGAAGCCGATGACGTGGCTGTCTGATGCAGAGGCACGTGTGGACTTGAATGGTTTACTCGTGAGAGTGCAGTCCTCAAGGAGCAGGGGCCGCGGCGATCTGTAATATGGCAAGGCACGAAGTATGAACGATGTGTCGATGCGGCGCTGCGCTGCTGCCAAGTGCCGGTGGCTTGTGGTGGTCCGCTCTTGTAGTCGTTGGTCCCTGGCGACGAACGAAGGCCGTACCAATCACCACTCAGAAGCCGATGACGTGGCTGTCTGATGCAGAGGCACGTGTGGACTTGAATGGTTTACTCGTGAGAGTGCAGTCCTCAAGGAGCAGGGGCCGCGGCGATCTGTAATATGGCAAGGAACGAAGTATGAACGATGTGTCGATGCGGCGCTGCGCTGCTGCCAAGTGCCGGTGGCTTGTGGTGGTCCGCTCTTGTAGTCGTTGGTCCCTGGCGACGAACGAAGGCCGTACCAATCACCACTCAGAAGCCGATGACGTGGCTGTCTGATGCAGAGGCACGTGTGGACTTGAATGGTTTACTCGTGAGAGTGCAGTCCTCAAGGAGCAGGGGCCGCGGCGATCTGTAATATGGCAAGGAACGAAGTATGAACGATGTGTCGATGCGGCGCTGCGCTGCTGCCAAGTGCCGGTGGCTTGTGGTGGTCCGCTCTTGTAGTCGTTGGTCCCTGGCGACGAACGAAGGCCGTACCAATCACCACTCAGAAGCCGATGACGTGGCTGTCTGATGCAGAGGCACGTGTGGACTTGAATGGTTTACTCGTGAGAGTGCAGTCCTCAAGGAGCAGGGGCCGCGGCGATCTGTAATATGGCAAGGAACGAAGTATGAACGATGTGTCGATGCGGCGCTGCGCTGCTGCCAAGTGCCGGTGGCTTGTGGTGGTCCGCTCTTGTAGTCGTTGGTCCCTGGCGACGAACGAAGGCCGTACCAATCACCACTCAGAAGCCGATGACGTGGCTGTCTGATGCAGAGGCACGTGTGGACTTGAATGGTTTACTCGTGAGAGTGCAGTCCTCAAGGAGCAGGGGCCGCGGCGATCTGTAATATGGCAAGGAACGAAGTATGAACGATGTGTCGATGCGGCGCTGCGCTGCTGCCAAGTGCCGGTGGCTTGTGGTGGTCCGCTCTTGTAGTCGTTGGTCCCTGGCGACGAACGAAGGCCGTACCAATCACCACTCAGAAGCCGATGACGTGGCTGTCTGATGCAGAGGCACGTGTGGACTTGAATGGTTTACTCGTGAGAGTGCAGTCCTCAAGGAGCAGGGGCCGCGGCGATCTGTAATATGGCAAGGAACGAAGTATGAACGATGTGTCGATGCGGCGCTGCGCTGCTGCCAAGTGCCGGTGGCTTGTGGTGGTCCGCTCTTGTAGTCGTTGGTCCCTGGCGACGAACGAAGGCCGTACCAATCACCACTCAGAAGCCGATGACGTGGCTGTCTGATGCAGAGGCACGTGTGGACTTGAATGGTTTACTCGTGAGAGTGCAGTCCTCAAGGAGCAGGGGCCGCGGCGATCTGTAATATGGCAAGGAACGAAGTATGAACGATGTGTCGATGCGGCGCTGCGCTGCTGCCAAGTGCCGGTGGCTTGTGGTGGTCCGCTCTTGTAGTCGTTGGTCCCTGGCGACGAACGAAGGCCGTACCAATCACCACTCAGAAGCCGATGACGTGGCTGTCTGATGCAGAGGCACGTGTGGACTTGAATGGTTTACTCGTGAGAGTGCAGTCCTCAAGGAGCAGGGGCCGCGGCGATCTGTAATATGGCAAGGAACGAAGTATGAACGATGTGTCGATGCGGCGCTGCGCTGCTGCCAAGTGCCGGTGGCTTGTGGTGGTCCGCTCTTGTAGTCGTTGGTCCCTGGCGACGAACGAAGGCCGTACCAATCACCACTCAGAAGCCGATGACGTGGCTGTCTGATGCAGAGGCACGTGTGGACTTGAATGGTTTACTCGTGAGAGTGCAGTCCTCAAGGAGCAGGGGCCGCGGCGATCTGTAATATGGCAAGGAACGAAGTATGAACGATGTGTCGATGCGGCGCTGCGCTGCTGCCAAGTGCCGGTGGCTTGTGGTGGTCCGCTCTTGTAGTCGTTGGTCCCTGGCGACGAACGAAGGCCGTACCAATCACCACTCAGAAGCCGATGACGTGGCTGTCTGATGCAGAGGCACGTGTGGACTTGAATGGTTTACTCGTGAGAGTGCAGTCCTCAAGGAGCAGGGGCCGCGGCGATCTGTAATATGGCAAGGAACGAAGTATGAACGATGTGTCGATGCGGCGCTGCGCTGCTGCCAAGTGCCGGTGGCTTGTGGTGGTCCGCTCTTGTAGTCGTTGGTCCCTGGCGACGAACGAAGGCCGTACCAATCACCACTCAGAAGCCGATGACGTGGCTGTCTGATGCAGAGGCACGTGTGGACTTGAATGGTTTACTCGTGAGAGTGCAGTCCTCAAGGAGCAGGGGCCGCGGCGATCTGTAATATGGCAAGGAACGAAGTATGAACGATGTGTCGATGCGGCGCTGCGCTGCTGCCAAGTGCCGGTGGCTTGTGGTGGTCCGCTCTTGTAGTCGTTGGTCCCTGGCGACGAACGAAGGCCGTACCAATCACCACTCAGAAGCCGATGACGTGGCTGTCTGATGCAGAGGCACGTGTGGACTTGAATGGTTTACTCGTGAGAGTGCAGTCCTCAAGGAGCAGGGGCCGCGGCGATCTGTAATATGGCAAGGAACGAAGTATGAACGATGTGTCGATGCGGCGCTGCGCTGCTGCCAAGTGCCGGTGGCTTGTGGTGGTCCGCTCTTGTAGTCGTTGGTCCCTGGCGACGAACGAAGGCCGTACCAATCACCACTCAGAAGCCGATGACGTGGCTGTCTGATGCAGAGGCACGTGTGGACTTGAATGGTTTACTCGTGAGAGTGCAGTCCTCAAGGAGCAGGGGCCGCGGCGATCTGTAATATGGCAAGGCACGAAGTATGAACGATGTGTCGATGCGGCGCTGCGCTGCTGCCAAGTGCCGGTGGCTTGTGGTGGTCCGCTCTTGTAGTCGTTGGTCCCTGGTGACGAACGAAGGCCGTACCAATCACCACTCAGAAGCCGATGACGTGGCTGTCTGATGCAGAGGCACGTGTGGACTTGAATGGTTTACTCGTGAGAGTGCAGTCCTCAAGGAGCAGGGGCCGCGGCGATCTGTAATATGGCAAGGCTCGAAGTATGAACGATGTGTCGATGCGGCGCTGCGCTGCTGCCAAGTGCCGGTGGCTTGTGGTGGTCCGCTCTTGTAGTCGTTGGTCCCTGGTGACGAACGAAGGCCGTACCAATCACCACTCAGAAGCCGATGACGTGGCTGTCTGATGCAGAGGCACGTGTGGACTTGAATGGTTTACTCGTGAGAGTGCAGTCCTCAAGGAGCAGGGGCCGCGGCGATCTGTAATATGGCAAGGCTCGAAGTATGAACGATGTGTCGATGCGGCGCTGCGCTGCTGCCAAGTGCCGGTGGCTTGTGGTGGTCCGCTCTTGTAGTCGTTGGTCCCTGGTGACGAACGAAGGCCGTACCAATCACCACTCAGAAGCCGATGACGTGGCTGTCTGATGCAGAGGCACGTGTGGACTTGAATGGTTTACTCGTGAGAGTGCAGTCCTCAAGGAGCAGGGGCCGCGGCGATCTGTAATATGGCAAGGCTCGAAGTATGAACGATGTGTCGATGCGGCGCTGCGCTGCTGCCAAGTGCCGGTGGCTTGTGGTGGTCCGCTCTTGTAGTCGTTGGTCCCTGGTGACGAACGAAGGCCGTACCAATCACCACTCAGAAGCCGATGACGTGGCTGTCTGATGCAGAGGCACGTGTGGACTTGAATGGTTTACTCGTGAGAGTGCAGTCCTCAAGGAGCAGGGGCCGCGGCGATCTGTAATATGGCAAGGCTCGAAGTATGAACGATGTGTCGATGCGGCGCTGCGCTGCTACCAAGTGCCGGTGGCTTGTGGTGGTCCGCTCTTGTAGTCGTTGGTCCCTGGTGACGAATGAAGGCCGTACCAATCACCACTCAGAAGCCGATGACGTGGCTGTCTGATGCAGAGGCACGTGTGGACTTGAATGGTTTACTCGTGAGAGTGCAGTCCTCAAGGAGCAGGGGCCGCGGCGATCTGTAATATGGCAAGGCACGAAGTATGAACGATGTGTCGATGCAGCGCTGCGCTGCTGGCAAGGCCGCCGAGTCATGAAAACTTGGAGTCTCTGGCGATTTTGTATATCAAACATATTCACCACCAATATTGCGGGGATGGTGACTCAAGGATTGCAAAAAAATTGGAGTAGTACAACAGATAAGAATACTAACGTAACCATGATCACTATTCTTGTTTTGTTCCCAGAACTTGGTGCGATCCACGTACGATTTGACCAAATTGGTGGTCAATGACGCAATGACATTGTGGAACCTCAATTGTTAGTAAGTTGACAATATAGGTACTATCTACTGAAACCTACATCCTGAGTATGCTAAGGCGTATACGGTGGTACCTACTAAGATTTTATATTAATAAAAGAAAACTTGTCCATTACAATCCCACGTAGTACAAGAGGTGGGGCCACGCGGGCCATGGAGGATCGGGCAGCCCCTACGAAACCCACATTGTTCCCAAGGAAGCGAAGCACGGGCATGCCAAAATGGTCTACCCACGCAGTGTCGCGGAAAGTCCCACCTTGGATATGCGAGAAAACTTTGGGGGCAGCGCCGGGATGTCCAACTTTGGCTGCTTTCGCAATACCCTCGTGGGTCGCACCTCGGCTACGCGTGGGCATGCCCAGATTAGGCTTCCCTTGCAATACCCTCGTGGGTCCCACCACGTCTACGCGTGGGCGTGACCAGCTTGGGCTGCCCATATAAAACTCCGTAAGGCCCACCTCGTCTCCATCGGAGACAAAGGCAATGATGCGGGCTCCATGACGGCTAAGTGTACGAGTGCCCGAGTTGGGCAGCCATGCAAAACCCCGTGCGTTTCACCCTCGGCTCGGCGGGGGCAAAGTTTACGGAAATGGGAGCTCCGGTGCGGTAAAGCGTGGGCATGCAAACTTTACGAAGTCGGGCCCAAGTGGACCCAACTTAGGCCCGACTTGGAAAACCGACGTGGAACCCACGTGAGTTGACCAAGTGAGATGCATGTCAGCCCCCTTTCAGAGATCACTTTAACCATAATGGGCTGCCCAAGTAGGCCCACCGTGGGTTCCACGTGGGCAAACCATGTGGGCTGCCCCAGGTGGCCCCTTCTAGTCCCCCGGGGGCAGCCCAGGTGGGCAGCCCAAGTGGGGCCGACTTGGGCCCGAGTTGTAAAACCGACGTGGAAATCCCGTCGGCCTCCCTTCTGGAGCCCACTTTGTGCTAATTGGGATGTGGAAATACTTCTTAATAAATACACTGAAAGGTGTCTAGTCCTCTCTATCTAGAGTAATACAGCAGCTCCGTACTACCACAAATACAATTTTGAAAGTACAGAAGAAACACTTGCTAGAGGATAAAAACAGAACACCAGGTGTCCTTGAAGCTACTCTCACCACTTTGTATTTCTTGGCAACCGCAGGATCTAGGCCACCGCAGGAAGGTTATACCAAACATACATGTTTCTTTTCTCGAAGTTCGTCCCAATACGAAATCCCCACAAGTGTGTTATACTTTAATGCTTCTACCTACCTGTTTACGGCAGATGTTCACTCTGACCTACTCGGCACGCTGCGCCTGCGCACCAATGCAGTTATCGTTATTTGTCAAACCCAATTTCAAATCCTCAATACGAAACCAGTACGGCAGAGTGATAACATTATTCAATATGAGAGGGAAACCAAGAGAGATTACAACTGGGAATATATTTCAAATTGAACGCAGCATAAAATAAATCTTGTTCACAACGCGAACAACCTTATAGAAAGTATCGCAGTGAAATATTCCATACATATGTTGAGGACGAAAGCTTGCTTACCTGGAAATCGCGGCTTATAAAACACGCAATGCGTTTTAATGCAACTTCACTCACAGAAACATACCTGTACGTATGCCGTCCGTCAGTACTGTATTGAAATGAAAAATTTAGCGAGTAAATTGCTTTGTTGTATACACCAATCCGGGTCTTATTCCTCATTATTGGACACGGGGAAAAATTTCCCCTCAATTTCAAGCGGCAAAAATAAATATATATGCACTAATTGAGGTCAAGTGCGGTGACATGAAGCCACGACTTCACACCGTGACGCCACGTCACGCGAGCCCATCACGTGACAACACATCAGGTGAAAGTTTCAGGGCATCAAGTTGCGGCGTCACGTGACGATCCATCGCGTGTCACGATATCGCATGACACCGCAAGTCACGCGTCATAAAGCTACACAAAGTGGTCACGTGACCACGTTACTTGGTGTCGAGTGATGTCTGGTTACGTGTAGTCTCGGTGACACACGATCGAGCCAAATAACCTAACGTTACGTTAGGCCATGACTTGGCAGCGTGACACCACCTGACGTCATGTCACGTGACTATGTCAGGACCGTATAACGGAATCGCGTGAGTCATGACATGTGGCGGCAGGTCACGTGACGTCAAGTAACGTGACATACAGTAGTAAACAATATGTTTCTCGCTCCCGAAAGCGGGTGTTCGGTGTCTCGAAAGGAAATTTCTACAATCGCTCAGGAAATACTGTATTCCATGCCTTAGGCGACTTTATAGAAAACATTCACTGACAATTTTTTTAAAATATAATTCCCTGTTGGTCCACGTTCTTTACGAATCCCAGTACAGGTATGAAGTTCCTCTAAAACAACTTTTCAGAGTTAAGTGCAATACTGGTTAACGAATCTCAGAAGGAGAAAGGATAAAAAAACTTCCAGTTTCTTTTTCTGGCTGCCATGCTGGGCAACATTTGATGCAGTATTATTATGGACGACAACTGTCGCACAATGAATCACTGGGAAAAAAAGTTTATGGACGTAAACTTTAGCCAAAAGAAAAAACAAATATGACTGCATGTTTGGTCATTCTCCTGAACCGCGTTTAAAGGCCGTAGGTTTATAGGGTGGATGGTGCTCTTAGTCCAGGTGGTGCCTATTAAAGAATGACTTTTAGGCTTTCAGTGCCTAGGGTGCGTGGTGCTCTCAGTACAGGTGTTGCCTAGGGCAGAGATTTGTATTTAGACAGGTTAACGTCATATCATTGTATTTTTGTGACGCTGCGGGAGATTCCCTTCAATATCACCAGTATACAAAGGTTTGCGCAGAACTTTACGGGTCACAAAGAAAGGAAAAACGCGCTATCATGCCCCTTCAACTCCTCGTTCCGCGCATTCTTTTTACACTACATATTTCTGCTCCTTCTATGTATTTTCCGCTCCTCTCCACTTTCCGAGCTTTCTCACACAACCGGCTTCTGATCTTTCAGTTCCTTCCTGATGGGTCCGTAGCTCAGTCAGCTGCGCTCTCATCTTCGAAGCCGGTAACCGGGGTTCGATCACTGTCACAAGTGGCTGTTTCGTTCAATGGGTAGTTTTCGTAGATCGCTTTCTTAGCTCCGCTACGCTCTCCGGAACGAAGATGCCACTACTGCGAATGCGCGGCGTTAGGCTTGCCTGCAGAGTCCCCGATTTCGTTGTGGGTTGCGGAGAACGTTGCGGGACAGCGGAAACGATCTGCGAGAACTCCCTAATATCGATAAGAGGTTGCGTACTGACCGGCCTACCCATTTCCTGGTTACGCGGCTTGTCAGGTTGGTTGGTGCTGTAAAAGTACCGCTTTAAAGTACAAGTACTGGCGTCGAGAACGTTGATGTCGGTGGCACTGCGGGATCAAGAGAGAGAGAAAACATGATTATTGGAAAGATGAAGAGGTTATCCAGCCAAAATTTTCAGGATTGCAACTTTATACACGGGGAAGGGAGAAAGAGTCAAAAAGACAAAGAAAGAAAAAAGAAAGAAAAAAAAACTTTGACGATGGCTCTCAGTTACTTCTGGAGCGTGTCCTACAGTGTTTTGTCAAGTTTGGTCGCTCGGAGAAAACGAATCAACGAACTCGTCGACTTGATTCCTTGCGATGTTGAAGGCCATGGCCCCAGGAGATGATTGAGCGTGAGCGCTTCTCCGTTGTGAAGAGCCAGGGAGTTTATCATTTGATTTCTTTGGTCAGCGTAGAGGGCGCAGTGACAAAGGACGTGTTCCAAATGTAAGGGCGCAAACGAGCTGGTGTGTATTGCACATGGTTGAAAAACCCCGAGACTGCGGGTAAACGACACAACACTAAAAAGTCTCCAGAGACTTTTTAGTGTTGTGTCGTTTACCCGCAGTCTCGGGGTTTTTTCAACGACGTGTTCCAGCGTTTCTACGACGCCACAGCTCTCGCAGATAGAGGAGTCAAGCTGACCGGTGAGATTTAGATAATATTTCGTTGAGGCCGCGTTCAGTCGTACTCGGTGAAGAGCGGTTTGTGTCCGACGTTTGAGCCGCCGGGCCGGGCGAAAGGTAAGAATGGAGTCAATCCTATGAAGGTGTCTGTAATGATATAATGTATTCGCCCAGAGGGTGTTTACTAGAGTCGCAGTAGTACGGTCTGTTGTAGCTCTAGTGTCTGAACGTGAGAATGGAATTACTAGTCTAAATGTAAGATGATGAGCATTCTTGGCTGTAAAGTGAGCACTTTCGTTGCCACTAATACCGCAATGGCTCGGGATTCACTGTAAAATTAGTGTGTGACTATTTTTTATTGCCTCTTTATGAATTTGTTTAATCTGATGTTCCAGCTGAGCATTAATGTTCTTGCTTTTGGTAGATTTAAGACTCTAAAGAGCTGTCCATAAATCAGTAAAGAGTGACCAATTGTTTGCGGCACTTGTAGAAATAAAATGAATTGCTTCTCTAATCGCTACTAGATCTGCTGCCGTCGATGATATTACATGGCCTACCTTTCCCTGGAATATTTTATTTATTGATGGTGTAACAAAGCCGTAGCTGGAGGTTTTGGGAGTAGAAAACGCATCAGCGTACACATGAATTCGGGAACGGTGACGCATATTAATGGTTTCTAGGGAATGTTGCCTGAATACCTCCGATGGAGCGCTACTGTAAAACTGTCTCGATGCAGCCCAATACGACTTATTTCATACACCCTATAGACCCGGGAGGGTTCTAAACTATACTACATGGTAAATTAGGAAAATACACTGTAAGTTTCAGTGAAGTAAGAAATGATAAAATAAAAACTAAAACAATCCGGAATCGGATATCGCTTCAGTCCAGTAAAAGCCGCGTGAGCTGCCAAATGGGCACGCATGCGGCGATGAACATTGTGCTTTTAGTTTGTCTGTCCAGTCCGTTCAAAATAAAAAACAGTACTCGAGTTAAGCTTTTTAACTCACTAAAATAAAAATCGTAACGGGTTAATTGGCTAGCTAATTAGCTAAATCGTTTCAATTAATTTATTTTGGTTTGTTATAGAATCATACTGCATCTGTAGAAGAGAATATCATCATCAAAAAATAAAGACTGGAGCACTGATAGCAAGAAATGTCAACCTCGAACAAGGCTTGGAGCAGATACTATCGGGACGAGAGGGTCGCTGATTTCAGCCTCTTCACAGTATGCTTTGCGTCGTACTCCTGACGTCATATTCTGTACCGAAACGTGCGTTTGTGTTATTGCAGTCGGCTTCCTTTACGGAGAAAATTGAGGATGGAGGAATCGACGTTAGTGGCGAGCTATGCACCTTTGTTAGGGCTGGAAGCCTTGTGCAAGGGTGACAGGAAAATCAAATCAAATTGGAGGTTTAGTGTTTATACAGCGTAAGGTCAGTCTGCCAGGATGGGGCGAGACTTGTTTACATTGTAGATGAGCAATTTTGCCAGTGCAGTACGACTGTCAACCTGGGGTCTTTTACGTGCGTCACGTAGTAGTGATACACGACCGCAAGCCGGTACGATGCTCACCCAGATCGAAACGGGCAGGGGTGGGGCTCAAACCCGGGATCCCAGCGTTTTGCAGTGCGAGCTTTCGCTCCACGTGCGTCAAGCTGGGTGTGCGCTTTAGCTTATCTCAGCCACCGATTTCCCGCTTGCAAAGGTGACATTTTGCTCCTCATAACGCAGACTATGAACTTTTATTTCAAGATTTCAGGTCACTGGTAGACCGCATTGGGATAGAGCGTCATTTCTCAAAATACCTTATGTCCCAAAAAATGTAAATTAAAAAAGTGGAATAGAGATTTCAGTTTATAGATCAACAAATAACCTCGTTTTTTTCTTTTTCTTATGACCGCCATAGCCGGCAAATATAACAAATTGCTGATGAAACCTAAACGCAAGCTTACTTTTACTTCTGGCCTTCATATGAAATAAACACTCTCGCACAAATTCCATACGCACGTGGAGCGCTGTAACATAGCACAAGGCACAACGACGGTACGTCAATACCCGCCGTATATCAGGCGGTGATGCAAAACAGAACATTTGGGCGATATCGGAACCGATTTTTGGCCGGTACTGGCACGACACTGCCAAGTATCGCCGTGCTGCTTGAGAACCGAGATTATGACATCCGATTATCGTGTTTCGAACATTTATTTAATTCATTTTTGTTCTGGAGCGTGTGAAAGAACACTATTTTGGCACAACAGAGAAATTAGAAACTTCGGCAGGCCTCTGGTTTTTATTTGACATCTTCAGTACACATTTGGCACTCCAGTGTAGCCAGAGAAAAGCCAAACTTTGATCTTCACCCTATCACGAAATTCGGATTTAATTCCGCAGTTAAGCCTGAAGTTTGTCACTTATGTTGGCCCTCCTGTTGCAATACACAGAAAAGCCAAACCTTTGGCACGTCCGGTATCCCCAAAATAGTGTTTACTTTGGCAGTTATGGCTCAAGTAATGCGATTAATTCGGCACGTTTGTGGCACACTAGGGAAAATCCAATCTTTGGCGTGTCGAATTCCCTCAAATTAGGCATAACTTTGGCAGTTATGGCTCGAAGATGGCACGTATATCGGCACTCCTGTGACTGACCAGAGGAAACATAAATCTTAGCATGCCCTAGGATCGCCCAACTAAGTTTATATTCAGTCATTGTACTTTCGCACTAACAAGCGTCATGGAGCAGAAGCGCCATTATTCTTTGTTTTTACTAGTGAATGCCATAGCCGCCAACTTAACCAATTGCTGAAGGAGCCTAAACGCAAGCTCAATCTCATCTTCTTGGCCTGAATAAAAAACACTCCGTACGCGTGTGGAGTATTCAGACTGTAAAGTTTTGATCCAATTATGACACGAATTGTTTATATGTAAACGTTGAACCATTTCATCAAATAAGAAAATTATCACCGGAAAACAAAAGAAGGCAAATGAACTTTCTGCGGATACTGAAAATCTCTCTCTCGATCTATTAAATTTAATCCAAGGTTGGTGTCTTTTGAAGCAGAAACAAGAACAGCCTCGAAAAAAGTTGTAATCATGCAGCCAAAAAACACGTGGACACACGCACTTCGACCCTGGTGAGTAACCGTCTGATATTGAAGATCATCGATGGGTGAGTCAAGTTTCCGAGGG
The DNA here is from genome assembly GCA_037355805.1 of Ixodes ricinus. Classification (NCBI taxonomy): domain Eukaryota; kingdom Metazoa; phylum Arthropoda; class Arachnida; order Ixodida; family Ixodidae; genus Ixodes; species Ixodes ricinus. The sequence continues at coordinate 17,824 of JAZHYW010002237.1, forward strand.
AGGGGGCCGGTCAGGATGGTGACGACCGATGATGGTGTTCGCCCGATGGAAATCCCCTGGGAAGTAGAATAAGAAAAAAAAAAACACTAAAAGTTGTTCGATCCCGCTGGACACATCACGATGTTAGTAGGTTTATAATGGCCAGTGTGGCCACGTTTATTTTAAAACAAAACGAAAAGTCAACGGTAATATACAAAACTTCCAAAATTACAACCCATACTTTAGCCCCAGTCTCAAGAGCCGAATCCCCTGATCTCAAAAGCCGAATCCCCGAGAATCCTCTCGGCACCCCTTTTCCAGACTCGCAGGGGCCTCCTTTCCTCCAGAGACGGACCAATCACTTCAAATTTGCCCATTGTCACGTGGTACACTCTTACCCAATGATTAGCGAGCTGTCAACGTGATCCCCCTCCGACACCTCAAGGGTCAAACCCGAATTCCCTAGTACAGTCACTAAATGCTTTCGTCGCCGCCGGCTGGCGCCACCCAGTTAAGTTATTGCGTCGATTCAAAGCGAAGTTTCTACACTAAGCGGCGAAAAACCTTGGACACAAGCACACCCGCTTAAAAGCTACAATTGTGGACGGATGTACCGCTGCCTAAGACACGGGAGTCCCGGCGCCCCAAACCGACACCCGATCCGTCTGTTAATGACCAAAGTCCCACTGCTGCTCGAAGCCCCCTGTGCGTGGGGCGGAAGCCGACTCCCCGTTCATGTTCTCCCGCCGCGAGCGTATCCCCTGCCGCGGGTCTGCGAGCAAACGCCCAAAAATGCAGACAAACATAGACAGATTAAAAAAAACAAGCCGACGCAACTGAAGAAAGATAAAGTTTTCTGAAACAAATCTTACTTTATACAAAATAAATCCTTCGTTAATTAACAGGTGTGCTGAGGCTTTTTAGTGCTGCGTCGAGCTACGAGAGCTTCTTGGGTGGCCTCACCACTCATCCTAAAGCTGTTAAACAGTCAGAAAGGTGCAAGACCTCCATTTGTAGAGATTAAACACTGTTGAACTTGCTGCACATGCTCCTGAAGTCTCCAAATCATTACTGCATAAAGACTATTTTTGGCTGTTGGGCTACAACTGCCTTCGTTGCTGTTCTTCTTTCTGCTTCAATAGACACCAACCTTGGATAAAACTCAATATATCGAGAGATTCTCTGGTATCCATGGAGAAGGCATGTGGCTTCTTTTGAACTCTCGAGATCATTTTCTTATTCAGAATAATGGCTGAACGTTCAGTTATACAAAAGCCATAGTAAAATTGTATCAAATCTATATTACATCAACGCACTTAACCCTGAAAAGTTGTTTTAGAGAAACTTCATGCCTGTAGTGGGATTCGTAAAGAACGTGGACTAACAGGAAATTATATTGAAAAAATTGTCAGTGACAACTTTCTAAAAAGTTCAGTAAGACATGGAATACACTATTTCCTGAGCGATCGTTGAAATGTGTATCAAGACATCGAACACTCGATTTATGGAGTGAGCACCATATTGTTTACTAATGTACGTCGCCGGACTTAACGTCACATGACCTGGCATCACACGTCATGAGTCAGGCGATTCCTTGATATGGTCCTAACATGGTCACGTAACATGACGTCATGTTATATCATGCTGCCAAGTCATGGTGTCACGTAACGCAAGGTTATTTGGATCAATCGTGTAACACCGCGACTTCACGTAACCAGACAACACTCAACACCAAGTAGCGCTGTCACGTGATCACTTCGTAGTAGTTTTATTCCGCGTTACTTGCGGTGTCATGCGAAATCGTGACACGCGAAGGATTGTCACGTGACGCCGCAACTTGACGCCGTAACACTTCCACCTGATCTGTAGTCCCGCGATGTGGTCGCGTGACGTTACGCCACGGTGTGAAGTCGTGGCTTCATGTCACAACACGTGACCTCAATTATCGTATACATATATATTTTTCCCGCTTGAAATTGCGGGGAGATGTTTACCTCGTGACCAATAATGAAGAACATGAACCGAATTGGTGTTTACAACGAACTAATTTACTCGCTAAGTTTAGCCTTTATTTACACCACTGACGGACGGACGTACACATATGTTTCTGTTAGTGAAGTTACATTAAAAAGCATTGCGTGTTTTATAAGGAGCGATTTCCAGATAACCTAGCTTTCGTGTTCATCCAATGGCTGGAATAATATTTCGACTGCAATACTGTATATTGACGTGCTCGTGTTCAGTACAAGATTCATATTATGCAGCGTTTAATTTGAATTATTCCCAGGTTTAGTCTATCTTAGTTTCCCTCTCACGTTGAATAATGTTATCACTGTGCGGTACTTGTCCCATATTGAGAATTCGAAATTCGGTATGACAATAAAAACAAAACCAAAGACTAATGCATCGTGCGCTTGCGCAGCGCGCCGAGTAAGTCAGGTTGAACATCTGCCGGAAATCGCAAGGTATTGAGATTGAAAGTGCAACATACTTGTCGGTTTTTTGTATGGGTACGAACTTCGGGTAATGAAACATGTATGATCGGTATAACCTTCCTGCGGTTGCCTAGAAATACAAAGGATTGAAGAGTCACTTCAAGGACACCTGGTGCTCTGTTTTTTATCTTCAGGCAAGTGTTATTTGATGTACTTTCAAAGTTGTATTTGTGGTAGGTGTGGAGCTACAATTTTACTCTATATAGACAGGACTAGATACCTTTTAGTGTATTCATTAAGAAGTTTTTGCACATCCCAGTTAGCGCAAAGTGGGTTCCAGAAAGACCGACGGGGTTCCACGTCGGTTTTACAACCTAGGCGCAAGTCGGCCCCACTTGGGCTGCCCACCTGGGCTGCCCCCGGGGACTAGAAGGGGCCCATTGGGGCAGCCCACATGGTTGGTTCTCGCGGAACCCACGGGGGGCCTACTTGGGAGACCTGAAGGCCACTTCGGCCTTGGGTAAGGCTGAAGTGGCCTCTGAAAGGGGGCCCACGTTGGACTCACTTGGTCACCCACGTGGGTCCCACGTCCGTTTTTCAAGTCGGGCCCAGTTGGGCCCAGTTCGGCCCACTTGGGCCCACGCTTTACCGCAATGGAGCCCTCATCTGGTAAAATTTGCCTCCGCAGAGCCAAGAAGGACCAACTGGGGTCTCAGATGGGCAGCACGCCCGGGCACGCCCATGCTTAGCCGCCGTGGATCCCACATCATTGCTTTTGGCCTTCTAGAGCCGAGGTGTGTCCCACTGTGGTATTATATGGGCAGCCCAAGCTTGGTATGCTCACGCATTGCCGCCATAGAGCTCCCATCTTCGGAAACTTGGCCCCCGCCGAGCTGAGGTGTGTCCCACGGGGTTTTTACATGGTCAGCACAACTTTTGGCACGCCCACGCGTAGCCGCCGTGGAGTCCATATCATTGCCTTTGGCCCCCGTAGAGCAGAGGTGGGTCCCACGAAGGTTTTACTTGAGCAGCCAAAGTTGGGCATGCCCACCCGTTAACGTTATGAATCCCCATCTTCGTAAACTTGGCGCCCGCAGAGCCGAAAAGTCACCCACTGGGGTTTCACATGAAGAGCACTACTACGGCACGCACACGCTTAGTCGCCGTGGAGCCCACATCACTGTAGCCTTTGGACCCCGTAGAGCCGAGGAGGGTCCTACGGGGTTTTATATGGGCAGCCAGAGTTGAGCACGCCCACGCTGTTCTCAAATTTTTCCTCGCATATCTGAGGTTGGACCTACCACGACACTGCGTGGGTAGCTAATATTGGGCATGCCTACGCTTCGAGCAAGTGAGAACAATGTGGGTTTCGTGGGTTTGCCCGAACCTCCATTGCCCACGTGGGTCCCACCTTTTGTACTACTTTGGATAGCAATGACAAGTTTTATTGTATCAATATAAAACATTAGCATATATCAACGGATACGTCTTAGTATACTTAGAATGTTGGTTTCATTATATAGTACTTATATTGTCAACTAGTACTAACAATTGAGCTTCTACAATGTCATTGCTTCATTGACCACCAATTTGATCAAATTGTACGTGGATCGCGCCAAGTCCTGTGAAAAAAACAAGAATAGTGATCATGGTTATGTGAGTATTCTTATCAGTTACAAGTTAACTGCTCAAAAATGTTTTTCAATCCCTGAGTCACCATATGAAAGAAAAGAAAACTCAAACCAAAAGTTTAGAAACAAACAGTTCCCAACGTTTCGGGGTCGACTTGACTCCTTCTTCAGGGGTGACTAAAATGGAATGGGACAGCGCCATCCCGCAATGTTGGTGGTGAATAGGTTTATTGAAAAAATCGCCGGAGACTGGAAGTTTTCATGACGCGGCGGCCTTAAGGCTTGGCTTAGGCTCCTAGGTAAATGCGTCAGGTGGAGTTTTCAGGCCTCCTTCAGGGAGATACTCTACGCGAGATCTAATAATTCTTGTCATGCGGGTAATGGTATTTCAGGTTCTAACTGCATCAATTATTTTAGAATCTACCAACTTCTGGTAGATGTAGCATCGCAGGACTTTTCTGCCTTCGACCACTCGTCGTTTTGGCAGTAATGGACAGGGTAGACTACTTCGCCAGCTGTCCTACGCATGCTTGCGCCTGTTGGTGTCTGGGCCTCCAAGAATATGTCAGATTTGGAAGCAAGCTGATTAACGTTTGGCAGTCTCTCTCGTGGTGAAAAACAGACAAATGACTAGAACAGCTCAACAGAAACTTCTTGACGAGTGCTCTGACCCGAAGGTTGGATACCGCATATCCACAAACACAATTTTGATCAAACCGAGACTAAATGCCTGGCTTGCCGAGGGGCGAAGTGCTTCCTGGTTTTACCTTCCTCAGGATTTGCCTCTTGAAACATTTCCTCTGCCTCCATTTTGTTTCCCAAAATTTCTGCATCACCGCCAGCTTTAAACGTAAATAATCTAGCGCGTATATCTGTGACAGGTTGAAAACAACTGCCAAAGCTTCGCCAGTTAAGCACAGATTCAACGTTCTTTAGAATTGCTGAAGATAAATCATCTAGGTCGTCTCTACCTTCTTTAAATTCTTGAATCAACTTGAGAGGACTGAAATGATGTCCCGGTCCGCTTGCCGTTCTTTCGCTAGTGCCCGGGCTTTCTCCTGACTGGCCATCACGCCTTCCGGTACTGCGAACCTGAGTTGCAGAACTGCTTGTCCTTTATATAGTAGGGCGAGTTCCATCTCAGGTGTTTTCCTTCCTTCGCCCTTTCCTCGCTTAAATAAGTCTTTTCCTCCTGTACCCAACTTTTTAATTTATTTTCCAGATAACCCAAATCTTTTCCCGCTTCGATTAATCTCTCATTCGTCATTCTGTCTCAATTGGCCTTACTGATCCTGGCACCTCTCGGATGACATGATGAAAAATTACTTTGATTGAAAAGGGATCCTTGGAGGCTCGTCATTGTCCACGCTAGTCCGGAATGGCGCACGATAAGTCGTAGGCGAGATGAAAGGGAAACAAAATTTAAATACCTTGCATTGTACAACATACTAAACTAATTAAAACCTAATTATATAATGACTGAAAAGTCTAACCTTAAATACACGTACCCCCCCCCCCCTCCCCATCGCCTTCGCCGATCACGACCGACAGGCCATACGACGTCGGCACCGGCTGTAGTCTTTGCGGAGGCATGCAATGTCCCAGCGGGAACAGTTGCTGGGGCACTTACCATTAGGTGATGCCGAGATTCAATCCTTTACCAGAAAAGACAAACCGCCTGAAGATCTTCGACGCCTCACGTTTTTTCCCCTCGCTTCTCCTTCTTTTTTCCTAAGCAAAAATCCAGACACCCAGTCTTCTTTTTTTTTTCTTTTGTATGTTCTTTGTACCGAAACCATCACCTCTTTCTCCCATCACCGAAACTATCAGCTCTTTTCAGTTTAGCAAATAAGTTAGAAGATATGAAAGCCAGTATACGCAGACAACATCATCGTATTAACCAACCTTGGGACGCACCTTCTAGAGAAGACCAAAAGACACAAAGGAATGCCTCAGAGACATTGGCCTAGGTTCATGACGGGAAATGCTAATTGCACGTTTCTGTGCAGAGACACTCGAAACAAAGCCCAACAATTCACTTTTTATTCTGAAGCTTATCGACAGTACCAACGCAACCCCGGCCAAGAAAATTGACGGAAAGTACTTTGAACAGGTGGAAACAATCAGTTCAACTCATTCGATGCTTTGTTCATCGCATGGGTGGAGCAAGCAAACGCTTCACCAAGCTCCCTTTTCAGTTTGTTTGAATTCTCGCCATCAATGAAAGCGTTTCACCAGTTGGCAAAATTGGGTTTACGACCCTGCGGTTACACTACTTAACAAACATTTAAGACCAAGAAAATGAGATATTGTCTTATCGGAGAGCATTATCACATCCCCAAAAGCTTCCAACGACATCAAATTGTCGTGCTACTACACGGCACTCTTGAAATTGTTAATCGATACTGGACAGGGGGGACGAGGAGCAGAAGGCAAGGAAGACAATGTGGCAAGTTCAAACGACGCAGCTGATCATTTCTTTACGACCTTCCTGATATAGGTGTGCTGAAACAAGAGAAGATGTGGTGATCTACACTGCACAGCTGCCCCCCCCCCAAAACCAAAGAAGAAGAAAAAAAAAAGCAGCAAAAAGAACAAAAAACGAAGCGGTTCAAGGCCGAAGAACGACCGCTGGCTAGCGAACACCAACTAGCCACTAAAAAAAAAAAAAAACTACAGCGAATGCCCTGGCAGCGGGTTTCGTGAGTTCTATAATGGAAACGAGCTTTACATGTAATCTCACCTATGATATTGATTATAACACTAAAAGTCACCGTCAAAGCTCCCCTTTTATTCCCGGGCTGTCTCGAACAAGGTCCGGTGGTTGCAATGTGTAAAATTTAAATATTAAAATTTTGCGCTATGTACACTGGGGCATTCCCATGCATCAATAGAATTTTGAGCAGCACTCCTTTGATACAACCATTAATAAATATATTAGGAAATTTCTTTGCAAACTGGAGCAAAGAATGAAAGACGTTTACTACTCCCTGTAATGCCGAATAGGAGCGCAGCTCTTGAGGAGGAGAAGGAGGGGAGGGTACGGAGGGGACGGTATGCCTCTCCTCCTCCCTCCTCATCTACTTCTCCCCTGCTCCTCGCCTCCTCCTTCTATTCTTCTTCTCCATTCCCTTCTCCTCCTCTCTCTTCCTCCTGCTTCTTCTCTCCTCCTCGTCCTTCCTCCTCCATCCTCCTCCATCTCTCCTCCCGCTTGGTGCATTATGGGAAACGTTCCATAATGCAACGCGCGCGTCACCGCGGTGCATTATGGCACGTTTCCCATAATGCACCGCGCGGTTACGTCGACGGCGACGCGTCACGTTGACGCGTTACGCCGACGCGTTACGGCTACCAGTACGGTCGCCGTCGCCGTCGGCGTAACCGAAACGCGTCGGCGTAACGCTTTTCCGTGAGCGCGTCAGCGTCGCCTTCACCGTCGGCGTAACGCTTTTTCCTGACGCCTCGGCGTCGTGTAACGCGTCGGCCTAACGCTTTTTCGTGACGCGTCGGCGTCATGTAACGCGTCGGCGTAACACTTTTTCGTGACGCTCGACGTCGCGTAACGCGTCGACGTAACGCTTTTTCGCGGCGCGTCACGAAAAAGCGTTACGCCTAAGCGTTACGGTTACGCCGACGGCGACGCCAGTGCCGTTCAAGCCGGGAACAAACGCCTAAGAGCTGCGCTCTAAAAAAAAGTTGCTTTCGTTTTATTTCAGTTTTCACTTCGTGGGACAGTTTTTCCTCGGAAAATACTTTGCAAACTCTCGTGCCAGTCAATTGAAGAGGGCATGCCTCTTACGGAATATCTTATTCATTAAAACATTTTCGGCTGTCCAAAGTATGATCAGTACTTACCCCTATCAGAGTTGATTTTAAAGCGCAGCTCTTAGGCGCCCGTTTCCGGCTTGAGCGGCCTCGCCGTCGCCGTCGCCGCTGCAGTCGCCTTTGCCGTCGGCGTCGGCGTCGCCATCGGCGTAACAGCGAGGTGCATTATGGGACATTTCCTATGATGCACCGCTCCGGGAGGAGGAGGAGGAGGAGGGAGGAGGAGGGGGAGGAGGAGGGGAAGAGCAGGAGGAGAGGGGAGGAGGAGGAGGAGGAGGGAGGAGAGGAGCTTGAAGAATGAGGGGAGGAGGGAAGGAGGAGTAGCAGAGAGGATGAGGAGGTAAGAAGGAGGGAATAGGGCTATACCCTCCCCTCAGTACCCTTGCTCCTCCTCCTCAAGAGCTGCGCTCTAATTCGGCATTACAGGGTGTCCTAAACGTCTTTAATTTTTTGTATTTTCTTGTAAATAAAAGCAAATGTTTAAGAGGTCTCTTTTCCTTTACAGGCTGATTTGACCATGCAGCGTCACTGACTTTACTACCTCAAGATTTGTCTAGTAATCGTTAATGTTCTGGCGCTCCTTTGGGTCATAACCACTGGGTGGCAAAAAAGAGATTGCTTTCAAAGTCCTAGAAATGTCATGGTTGGTTTTCGTAATCAAAATGAGACAAAACGTAGCCAGGAGCAAATAAAAGAAATCACGCCTCGAGAAAACCACGGAAGTTCAAGAACGAGAGACTATATCCTTTACCCACCCAGTTTCTGCATCAGAAGAAATTCATCGACTCAGCTTGACTACTTGGTCATGATCTTCTCTGCTCCCAGGAACTTTGATCGGAGGAATGCCATTCGTGAAACTTGGGTCTCTGAAATTAAGGAAAAACAAATGGTCACACAGAGTTTCTTCTGGCGAACACAGAAAATGACAAGGTGCAGCATGCAATTGAGAGTGAGTCTTATCTGCACGCCGACATCATCCAAGGGAATCACATTGACCACTACCAAAATTTAACTTTAAAGGCAAAGATGATGTTGAGGTGGGCCCTGACAGACTGACCGAAAGTTACGTTCCTTATCAAGTGTGACGACGACACGTTCGTGAACGTTGAAAACCTCATAAAAGTAATGAAGAGCAAGCGCACCGACACTATTCATGGCTATTTATATGCGAATGACCCACCCCATAGGAACCCGTCCTCCAAGTGGTACGTGTCCAAGGAAGAACACAACAGAGCTGAATACCCTCCCTTTGTAGCTGGAACCTTCTGTGTGTTGGGCGGCAGCATCTTGCTCCGTCTGTACGACGCGTCGGAACAAGAGCCGTTCTTCTCTTTGGAAGGCGTATTTCTGACGGGATTTGTCGCCGAGAAAGCCGGTGTGAATCGAACCCATGAAAGTTCGACAGCAGATGATCAATTCAGTTCCGTGTGTCTTGCTTTAGAAAAAGCAGCCTTTCACAACATTACAGTCCAAGCGATGAGACTGTTCTGGTACCAGATACATTACTCTATAATAAAATGTTAGTGAACTTTATTTTATTTGTTTTCATTGCGTATCGGATCTATACAACTTTTCAGTTAGTTTTTTACGGTTTTAATGGCGGAGCAGCATCAATGGCCATACTGCGCCAAACAAGGTAAGTCAATGAAAAATGGTGAGTATAATTAAACTAAGGGGGAATAGTTCTATAGTTTGTTTAAAAATCTGATATTTCCAAGAAAATCAAAAAGACGTTTGAATGAGATCAGTGGTCACACACCAAGTAACAAGGCGAAATGGTGAAATGGAATGCGATACTTAAAACGATAAGCAAAAAATATTTTGTGATGCTACCGAAGACCAGAATAGAGAAATAAAATATGGAGAACGGTCAAAGGTTCACCACAGCGCTCACATGATTGAGGTTTCCCACCAGTAAGTAGGTAGCTATGTGTAAGCTAGGTGTGGCCAATTCTCAGGCGGCATAGGGGGACCTCGTGAAATTTATTTTTATTGTAAGATGTTTCCACGTACCAAGGTCTTGCTTGATGAAGTAAACTTTATTTTTAACCTGTGAATCCCACTCGGACTGCCGCGATCGCAATCTTAAATCTTGGTGGGGTATGTGGACATGTGACACCGGAAGATTTTGCGAAGAGATGGCCAGTTTATCTGTAACCTCGTTGCCAGCAATGCACACATGGCTAGGAATTGCGCCTTTTTGGTTCGGTGGTAAGCCTTGAAGGGGAAACGGCTTAAGCTTATAGCCTGAATGTTCAACGAGATTGAATGTCCAACGAGCCTGAATGTTCAATCAGTCACGCGACATGCGAGACGGAATGTACAAGACGGAATGTCCTGCGAGCATGAATGTCCAAAGAGACGAAAGGTTCAACCGAGATGGAATGTCAAAAGTGTCTGAATGTCCAACAAGGCGAAGATCCAATAATAAATATTCAGACGCGTTGGACATTCCGTCTCGGTTGGACCTTCCGTCTCGTTAGACATTCAGGCTCGACGGACATTCCATCTCAGTTGGATCTTTCGTCCCGTTGAACATATAGGCCCCTTGAACGTTCAATCTCGCCTGTCATGTGCTAGAATATTTTGTCTCGTTAAATATAGGCTTGTCCGCATTTTTTACTCACGTTCCTGCAGTCATTGCTGTATTTACGGTAAAGTCTCGTGCCACTTAGCCGACGTTGACGAGCCGACAGAGAAACATAGGGTAGAGACAACGATTATGCTTCATCTACAGAAAGGCGTGACGGTCAGTTATCACGGTGCCAAATTACAGCTACGTACCCATCGATTAAAGCTGTTGATTGTACGACGTCAAACGCTCTTTTTTATATTGACAGTTCAATTGTTTCGTTGACATTATCAGTCAATTTGTCATTTCGTCAGTCAATTCGAAATAGATAATAAGAATGCGGTGGCCGGGTGTTCTAGTGCATCGCAATCGGTGGAAGTTGATGAAGGCTGCGCTTCAGATCCCAGCTATTTCTAATTCAATCCTCATCCCTGCCGTTTCAATCTATAGGTGAGCTTCGTAGGGGCACGGGTTCATCTAAACGCTAATCCGTGACCTCCCGCCCGCCACACTGATCCTGCCGCCTGCGCAAGTCAATATTTAAAACTTTGAAAGCATCTTTGAAAGCTGCTCGACCTAGGCATCAGCAGTCTGCACAAGCGGTAATTCACACTAACATTGATAATATATATAACGGAAGTTGAGTATTTCCAAGAAAGACCTTAAAGCACCAATGTGTCAAGCGGTCCCCGCTTGAAACGTAGGTGAGTTGAGGCCCTTCCTGGAGCTTTTCATCTTTCGTTTCATGTCCAACCGGCTCGTTGAACCTTCTCACGTGTATATATATATATATATACAGGGGTGCTTCAGAAAGCTCAGGCCAAATTCGCTCGTGCGAAAACTACTCATCGCAACGAACAAGGCTTGTGTCGTTTTGGTCCTGGGCCAGGGGCCCATTTGGAAAATGATTAAAGTCCGGGATAATTAAGTTGTTAATTTTTTTTGCGTAATTAACTTTTTTAATATTGTGTTTAAGGGCATGGTTTCATTAGAAAATTGCTCAGCATCGTTGAAAAACACTAAATCAACAAATTGATGAACGATAGAAGGCATCGTGAGCATTTACGGCTTTCTGAAAACCTCACAAATTCGACGGGTTTTAAGTTTCGGTTTGTTATCGGAGCGCATCTCGGCCCCGGCGGCACCGCGCCCCTTGGAGAGGTAGTGCAACCAGCCTCTGCTGCGTCGCGCGATGACAGCGCAGCAGAGGTTGGTTGCACAATCTCTCCACTGGGCGCAGTGCCTCCGGGGCCGAGATGCGCTCTGATAACAAACCGAAACTTAAAAAGCCGTCGAATTTGTGCGGTTTTTCAGAAAGCCGTAAATGCTTCGCGTGCCTTCTATCGTTCCGCAATTTGTTGATTTAGTGTTTTTCAACGATGCTGAGCAATTTTCTACTTGAAACCATGCCCTTAAACACAATATTAAAAAGTTAATTACGCAAAATAATTAACAACTTAATTATCCCGAGACAATAATAATTTTCCTAAATGGGCCTCTGCCCAGAACCAAAACGACACATGCCTTTTTTCTGTTGCGATGAGTAGTTTTCTGCAGGAGCGATTATGGCCTGAGTTCTCTGAAAGACCCTGTACATGTATATATAAAGAGAGAGAGAAAGGAAGCAACTGCATATCCTCGCGCGCCTAGAAAAGCACGGGGCAGTTCTGGGCGGGACTCGACAACTCATGAGTAAATGCTAAACAATCGTGTTAATTTGACAATATGTTTGTGTTTATCTTTGGATCAGTTGACTACTCCCTGTACACTGCAGTTTACAAAGGCTTGCATTTTCTGCCAGTGGATTCCTATGTCACAGACTAGAATGATAACATTAATATCAAGCAGTACGCGATTTTTTTTTTTTGCATGAGGCATAGATAGTGTTTCTCAGAAGCAAACACCCATGTAATTTAACTGGCCTCTGAAAGTACTCCCAAGCTCGCGATCCTGTAGAGGTAGCTGAGGACGCTCGGGTCCGTGGCAGCTTGACCGCTGATAAAGGACTCGGGCGCATTTACCTCTGCGTGCAGAAGAAGGTTCTTGTTGACAACGGTGCTGGTGGTTGTTTTGCTTACAGCCAGGGTGCACAACAACAGGTGATGCAAGCGATTTTGTGTTGCGTGCTACTATACTTGTAGAAACTGAATAAACTCTGCAAGAGAAGAAGGGTGACTGCAGAGACCACTCGTGCAGCCCGTAATGCCAGCCCTCTACCATGTTTGTTGTTCTTGGTCCCCGGTTTCCAAGCTGACTCCAGATCTATTTGACAACGTGGTTCGAGAGCCAGAAGTACGTGATGTAACGGACCAGTTGCCCAAGCCATGCTGAGTGCATTACGGTTGGTGCGGCCTGGTGGCAAGCTGGTACCCAGCAAACGGAAGTCTGAAGTCATCCAGCACGAAGGGAAAATGTTGCAGCCTGATGGGACCATTCGTTCACATAGACGTCGACCCTGCACAAGGTCCTAAGTCCCAGCTCGTCACGTTTGTTATTCAGGGCCTTTGCGAAGGGAAACGCACGGCCACGTACCTGGAAATAAAAAAAGATAATAAATTAGGACAAACTATGGTTATATTTTGATGCACCTTCTTTTTTTTACGCTCGATGTTACCGAGCTTTGAATCCTATATGCCTTGTTATCATATTTCGGGTTTCAAATCAGAAAAAGAAAATTTTTTTTTACACTTCGTTTAAGGATAAACTGCTTCGTTGGTTCACAGTTTGAGGAAGAGTACGGATTGACGTGCCTTTAATGTGTATATGTCATATTTGCGGTCATGTTGACCGCACGGAGCCTTAACGTGACGTTTGCAGTGAAGCTGCCTGAGATGATGTGTGCACGCAAGAACACTACGAAATGCTTCATAAGTTATTTGCTGAGGCGTGCCGGAGGACATTTGCAGGTACAGTATTTTAACTTTCAAAAAGGGTAAACAAGGTGGTCAAACTAACTGAAGAACTAAAAGCTTGTGTACTGTGCTTACCCTTGGAGGCCCCGTGGCGGTCTCAAATGTGTTGGTTGCTGCCTGAATCGCGGCTGACTCGTGGTCAAAGAGCCACGTGGTTGAGGTCTCCAGTGCTCCTGCATGTCCATACTTGTCAGTTATCGAAGCCTTTGGGGCACCCAAAATGACATCGTGCGCCTGAACGTCAAAGGATTGATTTAAAGAAACAATAAAGACGATCTTTTTTAAATGGTGTTTTTATGCTTCTTGGGAACATAGCATGCTGCCCAATTTGTTGTAGACATCTGTGACGCGTATTTATGTGCCTACGAAAGAAGTAAAGAAACCAAAACTGCACAATCTCCATTCTTGTTTCTGGGCCTCCGAAAACGGAGGTGACATAGGGAGTGACGTCAAGTGTGAATACTCGGTATCGGTAGTATTTGCAGAGATCGAGACTCTGGTTACCGCGGTGGGTTATAGCAGCGCGGTGGCGCGGTTGTTTCGTCGAATTTGTCAACATGGACGGCAATACCGCTTTTGCGAGCGAGTTTGAGCTTCCGTTCAGTGACCCTACACAAAAGGAACGGGAGTACCTGCAGTGGCGGCCTCCGCCATAACCCGACGGAGATGCCCAGCCGGTAACGAGCAGCCCGCATGAGTTCTTCGGCGACGATCCCGACGAGGGGGCGTGTCGCCGGTGCCGGAGGACCGCGACGGCTGCCCATGTTGTCTGGGAGTGCGAGCGCCAGGCTCGCCTTCGGAAAACGAAACTGGAGGAACTCCCAGACGAGATCCGTCCGGCGACGTATGTCGATTGGATTCTGCCCACCAGTCGTGACAAGACGATCGTCTCCCTGCTGTGGACAAGGCTGGCGGAGTTCGTCTACGACAACGACGGCCCGGCGGACGACTTTGCAGCAGCCGAGGGCGCTGGGACCAACACCCACCCAGATTGCCGTGACGGCAATGACAGATCCTTAGACCCGCACCGATGCAGACGACAATGGTGCATTATATGTGTGTATGGTATATATATATACTGTATATACATATGTATTACAGGGCAATAAAGAACGTTCTAACAACAACAACATGCCGAAGGACAGGGACGCGGGGGAGATGCCGAGGGGAAAGCGGCAGTGATTCGGCCGTTCCGGGAACCGGTTCCTCCGAGGGGGACGCTCCCCAAGAAGGAGAAAATAAACAGCACCATTTTTGGTTTTCACCAAAGTCGGACACACGTAAAACTCAGAGTCGCCCGAACGAATACTGGACTTCAGTCGACCGTTAGAACAGCCATCTACAGCGCACAAATTCGGCATGACTACCATTTTGGAGAATCCTTCGAGTACCGTGATCTTTTTTATTTTATTTTGTTTGCCCATAGTTGCTCGTTGACCTTTTCGCGTCCAGCGTAGCAAAGAAAAAAAATCAATTATGCTGCTTTATTTACGATTTAGTGATAACTTCCGGTCCGATTTATACTTTTTTTATGGTTATTCAAGCGGAAATTAGTACAGTATTCCTAAAATCGAGAACCGAAACGTGACCGAGGGCACGTCTCTGGTTTCGACCAATCGCTGACGCGTCTCTTGTGACGTCGCGCTTCTTGTCCCCGCATCGGTCACGTGAGCTCCGCTTCTCCTGGCTTCTCCTGCAACTCTCGGGGCGTCGCCCCAGTCGATCCCGGTACGATTATTACCGCGATTGTATAATTGACTTGCGCGGCACACAAGCGCCGGTTTCGGCTGAAATATGGGCAACGTGGCCTGAGACGTTCCTGGAACCCAGTTCAATCGCCAAAAAGATGTCCGAAATTACCTTCATTGTCCCTTTAAGGCATAAACAACGGGGTGGGCTTCTGCCATAACGACCCCACGTAAGGTATACAGTTGTGCAGACCGTTCCTAAAACTGCATACCTTACATGTGCCGAGTGGTTATGTGTTTTCTAATCTCAAGCAGCATCGGCTGTGCGTTTTCTTTTCGTTTTTCTCTTTCTGGGGTAGTTAACTTAAATAGGTACTGACATCCAAATGCTGGTATTTGGTTTTCTTGCCAAAAACAACGCAAGTTGTAGTCATAAACACGACAAAAAAAAATACAAGAACGCAAAAAAAAAATGTTTCACGCGCGCACGCGCTTTTTATATTTTTGGCACTTTTATCTCCCGCTTCTCACCTCATCGCTTCTTTTTATTTGTGACGTAATGAATTGTGAAATTAAGAAGCTTTGAAAGCGAAATTTTTATAATATCTAATAACGGAATTCGTAAAACACCTATTTTTTAAACCAATTGCGAACGCACTACGGCCTTTCTTTTTGAAATACAGAAAATCGGAGTCCGGAGTGATATCGCCGCCTGGCTTTTTATCCTCCCTCGGAAAACATGGCGGAACTTGACGCATGTAGCACTGAGGATGATCAGTCGGTCGGGAATCGGACGAAGTTGTCTTTTTGAGGTGCTGGAAGACCCCTCAGACTTCGAAAAGAAAATTGTCAAACGGTCAAAACAACTGGGTTTGGTGTCTGAGTACCGTAGGTTCGGCTGTGACCCTGCCGGGGCAGCCTTTCACGCAGAACCGTCGCGACGTGGGCCCTCACATCGCTCACAAACGTCCCCGGCGCTTTGTCTTCGACCTCACAGTGTGTCAACGAATTGGAGATAGATGAAGGAGTTCTCAAAGGACTTCAGACTCGAAAGTGAAGTGTGGTCTGGTCACAGCGATAGGCTGCACGCTCGGAGCGGTTGATCGCGGGACGCCGGCGAACATTACAAGGAGCGTGAGAGAAACTCGAGTTGCAGGATGACTCAATTTTTGACGTCACTGCACTGGCGCGGAACGCACGGGAAGTTTATATTCGGCTTTCGGAAATTGTTTTGTTTTTTTACTTCACAAATGCTGAGTTCCCAAGTTTTGAATTTTAAAGGGTAATTTGCAGGCATCGTTTTCAAGCGTTTCGGATAATAAATAAAATATATTATTATGACTTGTCAGTGCGGCTTTAAAACACCGATCGCGCCTCAGTCTCTTACAAGTTGGACATTTGATATTTTCTTCTGATTAGTGACCCCATGAATAAAGATACTTTTTTCAACGACGCCTCTACTCTAAGCCGTAAACACGGAGGACATCGGGTGATGTACGCTTTTTTCTTCTTGCGTATTTATGTTGCTTTAATAACTTCATGACAAGGTTGTGTCTGGCGCAGTGGTCCTCAAGCTAAAAACGCTAATAATCGCGATTATCTTGATTAGAGTATGCATGTTTTGATTGCACGATGGTGCAGATATGGCAGGAATGCTCACAACGAAAATGATTAGCCTCGTACCTTTCTTTTCTTTTATTGTATTTATAGCTACATATACCAGATAATTGCCGCGGTCATAATCGTCATAAATTAATGTGCCGTAAACGTATAACTAAATATTTTATTTAATTGCTTTGACGTCCGCAATTTTGAACCTTTGTTTTAAGATTACACCTCCGCTTGCGTGACAGCTGTATGGTTCCTCAATGTGCAGAGTGCTTCATGAGGGCGCAACGATTTCTTTACCCCTACAAAATGCTGACGTTCATTTCCTCATTGTCGCAGGGTGCTGCGACATGTGAAAATCTAAATATTTATCTCGTTAGAAACTGTTTAACAGATTACTTATTACCGTTCTGCGCAGGCCAAGTTAGGCAGAAAACTCTGTGCGGAAAAGTATTGTTGTCCAGTGCAGCGATACCCTGGTTGAAGGGAAGACTGCACTCCCGGTTCGGAAAGAGTCGAGATGTGCATACATATAAATAGTATTTTATACATAGGGAAATATAGCACTACGTAAAGAGTGGCACACTCGTCGTTTCGCGGCCCAGGAGTTAGGGACTCTACTGGCCGTTAGTAGGCGTCAACAGTGCCACTTATTTTGAACATTTGTCAGATATATAATTTAATAAACAACTGCACTGTATAGAGTAAACTTTTAAAACGAACCTGGAAACTTTCAAAAAATTACGCCATATTCCGAGGGGAACTATAGGGTGATGCGGAGCATCGCGGATCGTAGTTAATTTATTCCCTTCTTGACTGATTTCTTTCGCCGGCCGGATTTGGGCTGCGGCGGACGCGAGCGGCCGAGAAACGCTAGCAGACGACAGCCGCAGAGTTGCGGTGAAAGCCCACCCCACTGGAAAGCCCTGGCGTGGCGCTGCGACCAGCGCGCCCAAAACTATCCTCCTTTCACTCCTCCGGGGAACGCGCGCCACCGCTGCTTATATTCACACTTGAAGGAGAGGAGACTAGAGGAGGAGAGTCGCGTGCGCGCGCGGTGTAGTAGAAGCGAACGAACGCGCAGTGCACGCAGCTGGTAGAGCGAGAGAGCGGAGAGAGTAACGCGCAGCTGTTGGAGAGAGGGGAAGGACAGTTGCGCGTGCGTAGTGCGAGCGCGTGACTACGACGCCGCGGGACATAGCTCTCGAGCAAGAGATGCTCCGCATCTAAAAACGACTTCAACGGCTGTGGCTATGGCTGCGGCACGACGGTTGGCTTCGGAGTCGGAGACTCGATGGAGGGAGGATACTTCGGCTGCTTGGTCTGTGTCTCTTGCCTCGTTGTGTGGGTTGAGTTGGTTCCGCGGCTTGTTGTCTCGTGCGGGTTTCTAGTCATTCTTTCGTTGCGATCATGGTATGCGTTAGATGTAAAAAGTATTAGGACTGTAGTTTCTTTGTTGACGGACATTTGAATACGGTCGCTGAATTTAGAAGCCACTGGACCAGTCATATGTGCAAGCGCCTTCAGCACATGGTCATATGTGCAAGCGCCTTTCATGGAACTTGGACTGGTAATTTTTTTAAATGCCCTCCATCATATTGCATTTGTCGCTGTAAGTCTCGTTGTAATACAAGCACTTTTTTTCAGTGTACAACTGTTGACGCGTTATTCATACAATTTGCATGTGTATTGTTATCTTTGTAATGTATAAATAACATACACAGAGTTGATGTTTGTTTTGCTTGTCATAGTTACAAAAATTAAATACTTGTGTGTGTCAATCCCTGGTGTCGTCCCATGTCGTCCCTTCAAGAGAGTTAGCACAAATGTGAAAATATCCTTTTCGGAGTGCAGTCAGTTTGAATTATGTGTAGCGCTGGATGACTTTTCTTCTGCAGTACAATTAAAATATGTTTATAAAACAATTATATTTTAAACAAAACCATGCTAGTTACAATAACACTGACTCGGTAACCTAGAGGGTGCATGCTACTGCCCGATACAAAAATACCGCCAGAATTCGCCTTGAATCCATTCATTCATCTGGCCAGCGGTTACTGCGTGTATCCATCCATTAAACACTCAACTAAGGACTATACTGGCCGCTGGGTGCGCTCGCTGACGCTGAATTGGGCCGCTGGGGCCTATGGAAGTGTCCGCTCTTTACGTAGTACTATATTTCTCTATGTTTTATATACGATGTCCCTCTGTTGGAGGACAGGACGAAGCTTCTTGGAGTGTTAACGACAGTTAAGGGTTTCGTTGTTCCATTTGCCTTGCCTTTCGCCGTCACTTTATTAAACAAAATCGTTCTTTTTTATTTTCCTATTTTGGTCCCGGATTGTTTAGAGCTTCATATACTGGAACGCTGCATACAGGTAATTTTGTATGCAGCTAAATACTTCCTAAATATACCGGTTTGTCTCTTCTGCTGCAGCCGGCAGCATTTTGACAGGAGGTACTGAAACGTGCAGTTACACGAAAAAAATTAAGACATTATACAATTTTATGTTTTAAAGCGTGCTTAAGTGCCTAATCTTGATATACTGTCATAAATTGACCGATATTTTTTTATTTATTAAACGAAAAGAAAAGAAACTTTTTGAAGTAAGTAAACAATGTTAAATGAAAGAATCGTCGCCGAGACAGAACTCAGAAGACGTGACCGAAAAAAGCAATAAAACCCTTTTATATATATATATATATATATATATATATATATATATATATATATATATATATATATATATATATACATAGCATCGACATTGTGAAGAACTACGAGATAAAAGGAAAGAAGTGGCCCTAATCGCGGGCATTCTTTGGGTCGGCCTCATATGGGTTCCCATTATGAGAAGAGGACATACCTCATACTAACTGCGTTCGGTGAGCTTGACATCCGCAATGAAATTCTCCACAGCTGGTTCGTCGAACTCTTTTTTTGTTTTTACGTTTTCTATTTTTATTATTTGCTGATACTTTTTTATTGCGAGCACTGGTACGCGCTTTGTTCTTCGCTTCGAAGCGTTCCCATCTGGGCGTAAGGCTTCGTGTGTGCGTCTGAGCTGTCCGCTTTCTATTCTTCACCACACCAATGCCGATGCGGAGAGGCTGTCCGGAACAAAATACGCAGAACGAAGCCAAGTCGAATCTACGAAAGCGAAACGAACGTTTGCCGAAGCACATTGAATAATGTCGTCTCGTATTCTAGTATTTCGTGTCCATTTCTGGAAAAATATTAAAATAAGAGTGGCGCTGATATCCGCGAAATTCACTTGTAGGAACGGAAATATCCAAGTAAGGACAGCGAAGTTACGGCACCTACAAATACAGAAACTACATCTTGCCTTATGCAGGTATTTCCATAGACCGAAATTCATTATCAATACGATAGTTAAAACCTGTCTTTTACAACATCGGGGTATTTATTAGGGTTCGTGACCCTGCACGCTGGCAGTTTTTGGAAGATACATGCTTTTGGAATACGTACTTAGACGGAGGAGAACGCGGCTAATCATGGGCGCCGACATCGGTGGTTCCCAGAGTAGGAACGAGAAAGAGAAAAAGAAAGCGAATAAAAAAGCTGTTCGTTTTGCCGCGACAATTTTAAGTTGCTCCAGCGCTTGCCAACTTAACTTTTTTGTACGCAATATGCGATTCTAGTGTTTTTCTTCAAATTAATCTGGAAGAGAAGAAGGTGCAGAGCTTACAGGTGATGGTTTGCTGCTTCTTTGGCCATATTAAGGCGTTGCGTGATATGGGCCCATCAGTACCATGACCTGGCCCCTCCGATATCTGCATCTATGCCCCAACGTTCCGAAGCGTTCCTAAGCATAGCACCTTTCCATATAGATTATTGTATTAAAACTATGGCTGGCATACTTCTAGAAATATTCGACACTTTAGCAAACACTATGGGTAGGTGACCAGGGTTGTAAAGTACCTAGGTACAACTAACTGGAACTCGGGATCTAGGTACTTCTATTGTACCTGAGGTACAAACCTAGGTACTTTCATTTCTCAGTATCTGTATCTGTATCTTAGGTACATTTTTCAGTAACTTTGTAACTAAGTGAAGTTACTTTCTTTACAGGTACGTTTCTATTCACTTCGTAACAATGGCAGAAACTATAAATCTTGAAGTATTAACACACTACCATGCGCAGTGATTAACGTTTAGTTTGGTACGACCTGGGAGGCACTGACTTGATCGAACGACGTTTTAGCGATCGAAGCCCGCCCATGATGTTTCATCGGACGACACTTTAGCGAATGGCGGTGTTCATTTGAGCGAACGGTTGATTAGCGATGCCGTTTTAGCGACACAAATTTATCGAATCGCTTCGGAATTCCGTTTAGGGAAAATAGCGACCTGCTTCCTTCATCTCAAACCGAAATCAACTTCATTGCGTGTTTGAAGCTCCGCATGACAGCTATACAAGGGAGGAGATAACTGAAAGATGTGCGCAGTTTCTGTTGCCTGTATCTTGTCCTGGTGGTGGCTTTCTTATGCCATAAATACAATATAAAATATAACTAAGAATAAATTATAATTACAATCGTAAAGCAGAGTAACATCGCGGTATACAATACAGTTTCCACTCAATAAATCGGACTCAAATTCTGCAGTTGTCAAAACTGAAAAAGTCGACAGAAATAAAATTTATTTTTCTTCCGACTAACGAAAGGAAAAAAATCGAAAAAACTTGAAGCCTTTTGCTTGTTGTCGCGAAGGTTAGGTGCATATGCACTCGACTCATGCGTTTCTTCATGCGGCCGACGTCTTCTGGGCCCGTCAACGTCAGCACCGGCTCTGAGGGCAAGAACGTCAACAAGCGAGTTTCGGCGGTTCCGGCGTGACATGGTAAACAGTAGAAGCTGTGGCCTCGGTGAATCAATTGGAGCGTAGGGATAAGGCACGTGAGGACTCAACTCCGATGTGGACATCCCATTTAAACCAATAAAGCGCATTTAATGAACTCGTTTTTGTAAGTATCCTTAGTATAAAAAGCTTTACTTCCAATATATTCTGACAAATTTGGGGAAAATAAAGAAAGTATCTTTGAAGTAACTGTACCTGTACCTAGGTACATTTTTAAGCGAGCACCTAGGTACGTACCTAAGTACTTTTTCGTATGAGTAACTGTAACTGTATATTAGGTACATTTTTGAAGTAACTTTTACAACCCTGGTAGGGACCATTCCAATAATGGTCCTGTACGCGCTGCCACCTATGTCTGTTGTGTTGTGTAGTGGAACCCGTTCTGGGCAGGCAGAGTCACTCTCGAGTGACTTTGCATTTTTCGCCAGGGTGATAAACGCTGGAAATTTAATGAAGGCCAGACATGTACAAGGTACTCAAAAAGATAATTAAGTTAAGTTAGTAACTATTCGCCTCAAGAGTAATTTGAATAGAGTAGACATCACTGAAATGGAAAGCCATTCAGTAATTACTAACTACAGTAAAAAAATAACGAATTAAGTTTGAAATTACTTTTATACTTTTTATGCTAACAAGAAAGTAGAGTGCTTTTGATCTATTTTCGAAATTCTGCAATCCAAATATAAAGCAGCTTGCTTTTCACACAAATGCTTTAATAGTTTGTAATGCTTCGGCCTGCCTAATGGATTTATATATATATATATATATATTTGGTTTTGGTCTAAAATGTACTGCGGATGTGTCATTTCTACTTTCAGGTTAAGCCCTGCATGAGCTTCGTTTTCCAGGCAGTGTTTGCATTTAGAGCGCAGCTCTTAGGCGCCCGTTTCCGGCTAAGCGGCGTCGCCGTCGCCATCGGCGTCGCCGTTGCCGTCGGCATAACCGCGCGATGATGATGACGATGGTGATGACCCCCGTGAGGTCACGTGACCCCTGTGACGTCACTTGACCCTCGTGAGGTCACGCGACCCCGGTGACGTCACGTGACCCGCGTGAGGTCACGCGATCTTCATGAGGTCACGTGACCCCGGTGAGGTCACGCAACCCCGGTAACTTCACATGACCCCCATGAGGTCACGTGACCGCGGTGAGGTCACGTGACCCCGGTGACATCACACGACCCCCGATGGTCACGTGACCCCGGTGAGGCCACATGCCCGATGATGTCACGTGACCCCCGTGATGTCATGTGACCCCTGTAAGGTCACGGGACACTGGTGACGTCTCCTACCCCCGCGAAGTAACGTGACCCCCGTGAGGTCACGTGCTCCCGTGACGTCACGTGAAACACGGTGACGTCACGTAACCCCTGTAAGGTCACGTGACCCCGGTGGCGCCACGTGTCCCCCGTGAAGCTGCGTGACCCCTGTGAGGTCACGAGGGTCACGTGACCTCACGGTTACGCCGACGGCGACGCCGACGCCTCTCGGTGGGAGGAGTAGCAGGCAGGATGAGTGTGAGGAGGATGGAGGAGGGTTATAGCCTCCACCCTGTACCCCTCCCTCCTCCTCCTCAAGAGCTGTGCTCTAATTCGGTGTTACAGGGAGTTGTAAACGCCATTCATTTTTACAGTGTTGAGTAAAGCACATCTAAAAAGTACTTAAAGTAAAATACAAAGTAAATGAAAGGCTATGTACTTCAATGAAGTAGTAAAACACAGGGTGCAATGTACTAGAAGTAAAGTACTATAAATTCAACTACGTTCAAAGTAAAGTGAGAGTACTTTTAAACACATTCTGTTGGTATCCCCTTTCATTCCCTACACAGTGTTTTTTAACTGGAATCCATTGCTCCAAGAGCAATCGGAGGTGCATCAGTTTTTTTACATAGCGGCAAATATTGATAAAGTCGCCACAGATTATTTGTTTTACTCTCGCTGACGTACTATTTTAGACAATCAACTTATAAGGCCCTTGTTTCTATCGGTCATCTAGCCGCCATTACTTTACTCAGAGATACGACCAGAGGACGTCTCGAGATATGATAGCGAGTTTTCGCATGACGATACAAATTATTTGGTTTCAGATTTGGGAATATACTTTGAAGTTCTTTAGAAAGTACACTCAAAATATATTTTGTGCTCACTCTCATGCTCACAGAATGTACTTCAAATAGAGTACACGTTTTCTATACATAGTTGAAGTAGTACTTTAAGAAGGATGTACTTAAAGCACTTTCCCTCACTGCTTGTTTATTATTTTGTACTTAAAAACGTTGGGGAACTACTCAGGTTTCACGAACGATATTCGAATCTTGGAAGGCCCGCTTTTCCTGAATTTTGGGAGGAAAGGCAATACAGAGAGGTTACCTTTGCGTTGCCCTTTAGCACGCGATTCTTCAAATACAGCGCAAACTACGGGAGCATTAGATGAGCTTTCAGCGAGTGCTGCATTTTGTTGCCTCGTTTGAGTGAGGATGGCATGTGTAATGGCAGCCCCTTCGTTGTGGTCGAGAGTTCCTACGTTGGAGAGAAGCGGGGACATGCCCTTTCTTCAAATGCCTCAAGTTTCATTGTGCTGCGGGAGACAGAGACGCCAGTCTCCGGCGCTAATCCCACAGTTACTCGACCTCACTTGAGACGTGCCTGTCTGCGCTCTGCGCCTCGTAGGAGGGTTGTTGCAGTGGAGGCTTGTGAATTTTAGGAAGATTCAGACCCTCCAATACAACCCCCCCCCCCCCTGCTTAAGCCACATGCTTTCGCCTCTTTGCAAATATCAGCTGATCTTCCAACTTCTTATCTCTTTTTGTGCAGGAATGCTTGAATCAATGTTCCTGAAACCGGGAGCCCCTACTGACAACATTGAGTGGGGTCACATGGCATCGGGGGGGGGGTCACATGACTTCCAGGGGGTCACGTTACCACAGGGGGTCATGTGACCTCGGGGGGTCACTGACCCCGGGGAGGCTCGCGCGGTGCATCATGGGACATTTTCCTTAATGGACCACGCTGTTACGCCGACGGCGACGACGCTCAAGCCGAAAACGGGCGCCTAAGAGCTGCGCTCTGAAACACTCGACATACCTCTACTACCTGCACGACCTAAAACTCTGTACCATTTTTGACGTCACACCACTGGAGAACGCGCGGAAATTTGAATGGTGATTTCAGCATCATCTTCATTTACAGTTTTCTTAATTGCTGTTTTGAATTTCAAGATAAATAAATAGCACACCGTGAGGACTAAACTCTGGGTAGTCAGAAAACGCGATTTATTTGGGTAGCTCAGAAAATATGCCAGAGTACCCCTTCAAGGCTGCCGCACGGAGCGCGTACAGCCGAGGCGGCGGGAGCTCCGTTACGCCTGATTGAGCGTACCTGCGTGCCCCGCCGCCGGACTCGATATACACCGGCGAGAAACGCCCGCGCGCCATACACAGGGAACTTAGTCCGGCGTGCGCGAAGCCGCAGGCCCGCTGCGCATGCAAATTTGCTTCCCTGGACCACCGGGCCCGCCGAGAGAGGAACGTGGTACGGCCTAATTGAATGCCATTCCCCGCCTCCAGGTATGCGGAGCCTCGCTATACGTTAGAGCGGTTTAGATTACGGCCGTCGTTGAGTGCTCCGGGATCGGCGGAAAGGCTGTGAAACCGCATTAAACGAACGCGCGATGGCAGTTAAAAGAGAGAGAGAAAGAGAAAGAAAAAAGTTCTCGAAACACAATTTTAGCTCCGTTCGCCGGATTACGTTTTTTGTTTTTTTAATAATTAGCCGGATTTTTTTTATGGGAGGCTTTCGCGTTTCAGGTGACAGGCCCGGCTTGTGAATTTACGTGAGTTGTTTATTCAGCTCTTTTAGCACCTGTTTGCTCTAGGGTGCAGGCTTTCAAATAGCATGCAACGAGGTAGTAATTTTTAGTTGGCATTATTTTTGATATATTTTTCATTCTTCTAATCTTCATACCCGCTCCTTCCTTTCCCCAAATATAAAGTAGCCATCCTCCCAAAGTTTGCGGAACATTTTCTTAGAGCTTCCATTCCAATCAATACGATATATTTCTCATCTCTCTTGCTTGACAAGGAAACAGCCGAGATGAACAACTGGCTCACAAGTTCAATGTCTTGCACAAGTGGTGTGATCTTCAATGTATACTTCGTTTCAGCTTGGGTCCAGACGCAGCCGATGTTACGAGCGCGAGCGTGTGGCCCTGAACAGTGCTTGCATTGCACGAGCGCGCGTGCTTGGCAGGGGCGCTGAAAGCCCGGAGCTCGCGCTTGTAGCATCGCCTGCGTCTGGACCCAAGCTGAAACGAAGTATAGCACAGAATGTTTTTATGAGCTGGATATCTTGCGTAAAGTAGCCAGTGTTGGCGCTAACGCGTTACGGATAACGGCGTTACCAGTAACGCGTCACTTTATTGGTAACGTAGTTAAGTACTCGTTACGTTTTCAAAACTGTAACGGGAAACGTGCTCACGTTACTTGTTATCCCCTATAAAAATGGATTTTGACTTTCTGTTGAAAACGTCTTGACTTCTTGTTGACTCTGATGACTTCCTTGTGACTTTGACTTTCTGATGACAGTGTAAATAGGAAGTCAACAGACTTTCTGTACACTTTCTGTTGATTTTTTCTCTTGACTTCCTATAGCAGAAAGTCAACAGACTTTCTGTCAACTCCATGTTGAATTTTTTCTTTTGACTAAGGTAAACATAATGTCAACAGACTTTCTGTCAACTTTGTGTAGAATGTTTTATCTTGACTTCCTGTAGCAAAAGTCAACAGACTTTCTGTCAACTCCATGTTGAATTTTTTCTTTTGACTAAGGTAAACATAATGTCAACAGACTTTCTATCAACTTTGTGTAGAATGTTTTATCTTGACTTCCTGTAGCAAAAAGTCAACAGACTTTCTGTCAACTCCATGTTGAATTTTTTCTCTTGACTAAGGTAAACATAATGTCAACAGACTTTCTATCAACTCTGTGTTGGTTTTTTTTTTCTTTTAACTTCCTGTAGTATTAAGTCAACAACTTTTCTGTCAATTCTGTGATTTTTTTTTCTTTTGACTTTCTGTAGTACAAAGCCAACAGCATTTCTTTCTTGAATGTTTTATCTTGACTTCTTGTAGCAGAAAGTCAGCATAATTTCTGACACCTTTGTGACGATTTTGTTTTCTTTGCTTCATGCTTACAGCCGAGCCCATGCACTGAAGATTTTTTACTTCTTGAAGTCAGGTAGAGTCCACAAAGTTTGTCGACAATGTGTTGCAGTTTTATTTTCTCCTGACTTTCAGTCGGTGTCAACCATAATCCCGAATCGACTCCATATTTAAATTTGTGCTTACCTCCTCTAAGCAGCGTCAAAAGTTTGGGAATTGTCTGGTGACTCCGTGTTCAAATTGTTTTCTGTAGCTGGAGTCAACAGGAAATCAGATTTCCTGTGCGTTCCATGTTGAAATTTATTTTTGCTGACGTCATATTAGGTCAGTCGAGTCTGCACTGTCTTGACACAATATTTAAAACTTTTAGTTGACTTCTTCCAGCTAAAGTTAGGTGAAAGCCAGCATACATTTTTTTGATTTTGTGGTCAAAGTTTTCCAGTGTTACTATGTTCCTTAATTCACCGGTTTACTTAGTTTACTTTTTTTAATGTGTATTTCTGTAAAAGTGATAAAAGTCAGCAAAATCTAGTGTTTAACATTTTCAAGTGAATTCTACAAGTCAGCCAGCAGCTGTTTGTTTTTTGTTGGAGTTAGAAATAGTCAGGGGATTTCCAGCTGTCAGGCCAAAATAGAATTCATGTATTTGTGTAGAAACTAAAATGGCCAAATGGTGTAACAATGACAAATACTATTGGATGCACTTCATGCAAACCAGGTATTTTATTTACACATGTGCCTGTTGTCACGAAAAAAGCATGTTGCAAACCAGGCACACAGGATTGATTCACACTGATAAAGAATGGTCACAGTACAGAAGATTGAAATCACGGGCATTGCTAACAAAACAGTATGAATAAATTATCTTTAATGGATTCTCGAGTTTTAAATTGAGCTGCTTCACTTGCACAAGTGAGAAACTGTCAGTGAAAACACACTTCAACTCGCCTCTACAACAAAGGCCTGGTCTATCTTGCAGAGGATCCTTTTCTGACCAACTGTCAACAAAACACACTTTGACGCCCGATGTGCTGGAACCTTAATTATTTCTCCATCGGACAAAACCTCAAAAAATGGTTGGATGTTCAGTTCGTCAACTCCAGAGTTTGAATAAGCCCTCACCTTCAACTTGTTGACAAAAAAGAAAACCTCTTTATCACAGTGGCAGGCAGCATGGTTATGGCTAGATCTACACAACAAGACAATTTCCACGATTCTACCAAAGGTGTCATCAACTTTCACATAGGAATTTACACGTCTTGACTTGTCGCACCTAGATATGCAAAACTTGAAAACACCAAGACTTGCTTTCTTAAAACAAACACCGTCGTTGTGACGCTTTCCCTTTCCGTGCAGAAATACTCCTGCAACTTTTGCCATGTGTTGCTTCAAATTGTAGCCTTTGGTGAAGCTTTTCAACAATGCCAAGGCACCAGAGTTCGACACATGCAAATCGCTCAATCGTGGCAATGATGACAAAATGCAGTACTTTTCCACAATTTGTAACTGCGCATACCTCGTTCCGTTCACAAGCTTAACAAGTTGACCATTCATGTGTTCGAATGGATAACAAGAGTAGTTCCAAAGCGGACCCCAGTTCCTTACACACTCTACAAGGTGAAGGAGTATGTGAGCATTGTATGTGATATTCTCTGTTCCATACAATGCCTCATACTCCTTCAAAAAAGACAACATTTGTTTCTTGACCAAACTCAGTTGGTCTACGGGAATGGAGCCCGCCGCTAGAAAATGCATTAAACGAACAAACTTCAACCAATTCCGGAGAAATGCGGCTGGTAGAAGGTCATGAAGGACGAGAGGAGAATAAAAAAAAGCCAATTTCGCCACTCGGACGACTTCCAGTACTTGCGGAGATGTAGAGACCGTGGCAGTCTCGACATCTCCCACAGGGGCTGCAAGAGCTGCAGCCTACTGTCGATCTCATTTATTTTCCCACCAAGACTGTAAGGAAATGCGGACTTGTGGCTGAGCCACATGAATGCCGTATGCCTGACAAAGCCAGAGCAGACGGCATGCATGTAATCAACCACAAATCCGCAGGGAAATGCAAAAAAACTGAGCATAAAAAGGATGCTTGGTCCTTTAACACCACAAGCAGCTTGCGCTGCTTGTTCAGCTGTTTCAGCATCCTTCAAGAATGAATCGTGCGTCCTAAGAGCGTGCTTAGGTCCTGTTGTGGAATAGACACGGGCATGCCCGTTGCCTTTCCGAACAACTTCACCTTTGTGTGTGCACCAAGCACAGCCATGTTTTCCATTAAACTGACTCATGTTCATTACCATTCCCCTCGCAACGGTATCCACACAGCATGGTCCTGGGAAGACACGTGTGACATGCGACACTCCAAGTCCATCTTCCCAGGACAAACCTTGGCTTGAGAGGCGGTTCATTTCGTGAACGAACGGCTCCAGGTAACAGTTCATATCTGGTTTTTTGGTTCCGAACCAAAGACCAGCCAGAAGAAGGTTTTTTGTTCTTTCGTTTTGGGGCAATTCGTTCACTGCTAGCTGCAGTGGCCATATGGCAAAAGCAGAGGACTCGTAAAGGGGAACACCATCTGTGCTCCACGTCACAGAGATGTCGCCCTTCGACAATGGCAGCTTATTGTAAGCTTTGCTTTTTGTGATGTCCGTCACATCTAAAGAAGGCTGGGGTGCAGACAACCGGTTGGCCAGGCTGGGAATCTTTAGAATATCCTTGAGTTGAGACTCAAAGTCGAGCATGATGAAATAGGATCCAGTTTTTGTAAGTTTGGTCACCTCAAGAACAATCCCACATTTAAGGCATGTCACCGAACTCTCAGATTCTGAGATTTCACCAATGTAATGCATGCATTCTGGGCAGTAGTAATGCTGCCTTGTAAGTGTACTACTTGCAGAAAAATGTTTATAAAAAAGATACTTCGTCAAAGGAAAAGTCACATCCTCGGGTAAGTGTGACTCAATCACACTGAGAAGAGACTCTGTAGCGTTCTTGCTGGAATGATACCGGAGGCTGTGGCCTATCATAAGGAGCAGGCTCTCTCCTTGGGTTATCCGGGATCCCTGGTAGAGTTTCTTGTCCTGAAAAGAATAATATTTGTAAAATCAAAGTGCACAAAATACAAGACTGGTAGACTATAAAAAGACATGTGTAAAGTGCAGACACACGACACAGGTCTTTCTGTAAAATTGCAAAGTTAATCAAGTCAGATGTTACACATGCTCAACGCTATGACGTTTAATGTTGTGCGCGACAGCCAGGCACGTAGTCAGGATTTCTATTTTGGGGGTGGGGGCGCCCTCCTCCTCCTCCTCCTCCTCTCTCCCTCTCCCCCTCTCCTCTCTCTCTCCCTCTCCCCCCCCCGGATACGTGCCTGGCAACAGCCCTGCTGTGCAGCTTAGCCACCAACTCACCGTGCGTGGGAGGACACTTCACGCCGAGGCATCCGCCTTTCTAACTGCCTAACTACATAAGCCGTGCGCGGCAGTTAGTTGCAGTGACATTTCCTTTTGTGAAACGTTTTTTTTTTTTGTTCAAGTAAATAAAGTTTATCTTCATCAGTTGTATTCATTACAACTTCGCCTCCAAGCCTATTGACTCTCCAACGTCGGCCACAAGAAGAAGAAGCAAGAAGTCTTCCTCAACTCCAACCAGCATCCGGACAACATCTTCCACGATCTCACCTCCCAGTTCCTGACGGTAGCTCAAGGTACTCCATCGAGGTCCGGAAACAAAAACAACCTGATTCTCTACTAGGCCTCTTCCGATAACCCTAACCCGTCGCTCCCCGCAGTGTCGAGTGAGGTGCCAGGATTATGGGTGGAGCAAGATGTCGCCCAATTCAAACGGTTGAGCTGTATCTTTTCATTCATCTAGCACGCTGCGCATCTACACATAGATGGCTTATTCATGCTAGCCTCTCTACAGTGAACATTCCCTTTGACTGGGGAAATCATTGCTGGATTTTGCTGCAAGCTTCATCTGGCCAGTAAAAGGGACGACGACGACGATAACAAGATGCTACACCGGGTGAATGCGGTGAAGCCCTTTTTATGTATAAGCCCTGGACACGTATGCCTTGGGGGTGGCAGTCGCCTACCAACACTGGGCCACTTTCTGGCGCCCACTGCCTTCACTGAAGTGAGCGAGGACACTGCCAAATTGCCAGGGCTTTTCCATCTCAGACATTCATTGAACAGCCTGCTGGAGGTCACCTCAGCTCGCTGGCCAACCCACTTGAACCTTTCCCAAACATTCAAGCAATGGTGATTGCGATGTTGAGAAGACCGCGTCGTCCTCCCCTTGAACATATCATTTTTAATTACCATCACTTTCACCTTGTATATAATATCATCACATAATCACAATCACTAGACGTGGCACCTAGGGACTCCATGGTGCGGGCTGTTGCCTTTATGCGGTGCCGCCCCCCCCCCTCCCTTTTATGACGCCAGAGTTGATTTAATCTCTATTTTAGCGTTATAATCGACACCTCTCTAATAACTTGAGTGAGCACACAGATAAAACATTGTCATGCTACAAACTGAAGGGGACGCAAGGCAGTGGCGTAGCCAGGAATTTCGGGTTTATTTCGGGTTGGAAATTGTATTAAATATTGAGGACATTTCTTGCTAATTGTGGATACGCGCCCGACTACACACCTCACAAGAAATGGATCAAGGAGCATGTGCTAAGAGAAGAAGAAAGGCTACCGGCACGAGCAGAGCCTAGTTGGAACCGTTGGTCGGTACAACATCAAGATTCAAGAGCCCTCCCCATGTCTAAACTATCAATACGTTGTATAAATCTCTTTTGTAAACCGGAGTAATCTAAATTATCGAACAAATTGTGTGTGTGTGCAGGGGCGGATGCAGGAATTCCCTGAGGGGGGGGGGGGGGTCAGGTGTTGGTCAGCGTACCATGTGTTTAGGAACCCCTCCCCCTCTCCCTCGTTTCACGCCCTAAATTTTACACATGCAGAAATCAAGAGGGGGTCAGGACATCCGGACCCCTCTCTAAATCCGCCCCGTGTGTGTGTGTGTGGAAGGGGGGGGGGTGACTTTCCCCTGGCTACGCCGCCTGCGCGATTCGTTCATACTACAATATGAAAATAAAATAATTACCAGTTCTGTCTGCTGCGTGGATGTGACATCCCGCTCGCCGTCATCTTCACTGTCATCCGACGACGTACTGGACGCCTCATCGCCCGAGTCATTGCTACGGATGAACGTGTCTCTTTCGGAGTCAGTATCAGCGATGTCAGAAGTTCCGTCGTCATCAGACCTCGTGTCTTCCTGCTGTACACCGACCTCCTCGTTGTATGAGCCGTCGTTCTCCTGCCGCTCCTGCTGCATGGCTAACTGCTGCTGTCTGGATTTTGTGCGTCTTGGCACTGCACATGTGGAATCCCACAGGTACTGCTGGTACTGCCTCTTAGGCATCTCGCAGTCTTTAAACGCGGCCAGGGACCTACAGGGTGAATAGTCTGTCCAGAGAAGAACTATCCTACAGATAATACGTTTTAGACAGCTGATTTAAGTTGGCTTAGAAGGAAGCTGGATCATCACTTTCATAAATAAACGCCACCACATGTGACATGGAGCCGATGGAGTAGAGCCCAAGGTATATGTACAGATGATAGCGAAACTTGGGCCAAAACACGGTACAAAACCAATTGCCAGCGACATCGACCTAGAGGGTCACGTGGTTACGATGCGTTTGAAGCGCGACTAGGAGACGTTATGGCAAACTATATACAAATAAAATTATATTAAATTAAATTATAGTAAGTTGTGTTTTTAAATTTTGTATATTACTGTCAGTTATCTGAAATAAGGTTTATTGCGCTCGAAAAAAAGCACGAAATAGCTTATTTATTAGTAATATACTAACTTGTTCTTAGCGCCCTCTGAACTCCACAAGCAACAAGGCTGGCTTGTAATAGCGATAATTTGCAGAGACCTCGTGCTGCGTGAAGGAGCCGGCTTTGGACGTCCGTCTGCTTGTTGTTTTTCAGGACTCGACGTGATTTTCGAATTGTTCTACCGGTATCTTACACAGTTTGAAAAGTTTTGTTCACTCAGCGGGATTACCCCAGTTACGTGCGCGGGAGCGCAACGTCAGAGTGATATAGGATCAGTCGCTTTCGTGCGGTTGGACGCTGCTATGTCCGACGGGCTCAACGTCCTTTAATTCAATGAGCTGCACACGTTATGCAACGACACGTTGCGCCGTAGAAGAATGCCGAAGAGACGACCGCGCGGCTGGCGTCTCGCTGCATCGGTTTCCTATCGACACTCGAAGGTGAGCATTTGTTAGTGTCAGTGAGATGCCTGCTGTGTTGTGTTTTGTTATGCCATGCCCCCTTGTAAAGTATTTTCCTATCTGTTGTTAGTTTTCATAAATCTATCAGGGTTGGCTGGATGTGCGCAATGACAAATAACAAAGCTACACTCGGCCTACTACTCCACTGCCTGGAGGCGGGGCGTGCTTTTACTAAAAATGTTTAGCTTGCAATTTGCTCTTCCTTTGCAGCGTTGTTTGCGCTTATTACGAAATCGCCCAGGATAATCGAATTTACCTGAACTGGTTTGGCCTACAGGAGTATGAGGTCATAATCATCGACGCTCTACTCAATATGTTATTATGTTATCAAACGTTTTGCTGTTCTTGGTTTTAAAAACCTTGTACAACTTGACAAGGAATGCAAGTTATTTTGGCTACCATTTACATACTTATAAACATCACTTGGAGTTTACTGATCTGGGTTATTTGTCACCTTGCAGCATCAAGCAAGGGCCACCGCATTGACAAGAGAAAGATGGACACACTGAGAGCCAAGGTACGACAGATCCAACAACGAAACAAGAGGCTGCAATGAAGGCTGCAACGGCAGCGTCAGATGAGGACTGTTGCTGAAGTAGTTGAGGGTATCCGCGTTCATGTGGCTCCAGCCGTCGCTGCACTCGTTGAGGCCCAGCTTAGGAAGAGGGATGTAAGCGGGTTCCGTTGAAGATGATGCAGTCAGAACACGGCTTTGGCTTTGGGCCTCTTTTTCATGGCCCAAAAGTTTGTAAGTATTGTAGGCGACTGCTTAGGTTGTCACCTGTCCGATCACTGCAGCTGTGGCTTCAGTGTCTTCCACTGAGAGTTAGATTTTACCCCGACATTTTCGAGCGGGTAAAGAGGCGAGCAACTTCCTTTTCACGAGCCGATCGGGCCAGCAGCATAGTCTTTGATGAGAGGCACATTAAAGAAGAGGTCTCAGAGAACCCCTCATCTGACAGGCTCGAAGGACTTGAAGAGCATAATAATGGTGCGCAAGATGCAAACCTGTCAAACAAAGCTCGTGTTAATGGCAGAAGGAATCCGAACACCATGGAAGCAGCCACTTGGCTACTTTTTTGCTTATAAGGGCACGACTACCATTGTCCTACAGGATCTTCTTTTTCAGTGCTACAGCGTTCTGGTGGATGTTGGCCTGGAGCCAGTAGCCGTGGTATGTGATTAGGGGAGTCAGAACGTCTCTCTTTTTTATGCCTTGTAATTTCCGAGAAGCCTGGCATAGATGTCAATGGCAAACCTCTATTTTTCCTTTTTGATGCTGTGCACCTGCTGAAGTGCCTCAGAAACATGTTATTTAAGTATGACTTCAAAGTTTGTGATCACGTAGTGAAAAGCTCGTACATAAAGGAAGCTCATGAAAAGGACCGGACACTTGAGACCCGTTCTATGCCCAAGCTGAAGGAGAAGCACTTTAATTTGACGTTCTGCTAAAAGATGTCGGTGAAACTAGCGGCCCAAGTGTTTAGCGACCACTGTGCTGCTGCAATGTATGCCTTTCTAACGTTCCAGCAATTGCCAGCTGCTGCTATTCACACAGCGAGATTCATTGAAAAAATCGGCCGTCTCTTTGACAACCTAAATAGCTCGCACAAATTTTCCAAAACGCCCTTTGCCTCTGCAATGCATAATGGCTCTGTCCATGAGGCGTTTTTCAAAGAAAGCATTGAAGTTTTTGAAAACCTGCAAGCACTCGGATGTAGAAGGCAATCAAACTGCATTCGTGGCTTCTGCTTGACAATGAGGTCTCTGAAGATGCTCTGCAATCCCCTCACAGTTAATTATTGTTTTATCTAGCTTTTAAACCGCCACTTGAACTACTGTAAGTGCTACTGACTTTGAGTGCAAAAGGCGCTGCTGACTCGGACTTTGGAAACCTGTCAGTTCTCTTCCCTTCTTTCACGTCATTTGTTGAGGCTTGTGAGCGTGTTTTTCGAGGCGAGCATCAACAACCTCATTTCAAAGGAGGGCATAGGGCGTACTACTTGTGTACTTTTTTATCAGGAGGTCCAAACGCCTCTTGCTGTGCGCAACCACGATGTGTATGACACTTTGTTTTCTCTGTTTGCTAAAGTCAAGCTACACTGGTTTGCACGAAAACAAACAACAACACTGAACTCGTCGATGCATCAGCAAAGTGTAAAGCTAGGCAACAAGTGCAAAGGTGAAGCACGTGAGACCACACAGAGTACATTTTCAAAGCAGTATATTTGCTTTTCTAGCATTTCGTATGGTGCAAAATACTTTATTTGCGTGGGCTCGATATTTCGCATTGTGTCTCTTTCGAGAAAATCTGGCGGGCGCAGAATTTCGCGATCTAGAGCGATATTTAATGCTTTCATATCCATGGATGACTCATTTTTTGCGATTTTTATCAAATCGCGCAATTCTCGAAAAATAGGTTATCGCGAAAATTAAGGTGCTTACAGTGTTTTGGGTTACAGACTGCTCATGTGATTTTGTCACTGATTCAAACCTCTGGTTTTAAGGTCCAAAAAACACTGGCCTATGCCGTGCAGAGTACTGGAGGGCTCCAAAATAATTTCTGCGTGCACGGAAGGCTCCAGAGTACGCAGCACCATCGTACAAGTTAAAAAGTTTTCTGGATGATGGTACCTTGCCCAAGAACGGCAAAAACAGCTGTTATTTTTTTCTGCGTCTTCTAAAGTGTTGAACACACCTTTCCTCGAAAGTTTAAAATATGGGATATTGATGGCTGTCTATAAACTGACGATGCCCACACAACAGGCAGCCAATTGTACAGTGTGTTATGTGTTATCCTGTCATAATGTAATTTATGTATTGATCTACTAGTTTTCTTCTACCTTGAAACTAGATACTGATTGTATGCTTCTGATGAATGTTCTGGTTGAGTGGTTGTAAGCAGTTGTATGTAAATAAAATGTTAGTGCAACATTGGACTTGCATTAGAATTACTGTCGTGTGACTTTACCGCTAACACACTCAAGCAACGGTATTGTTATTCACATTTTTGTGAGGTCAGTCACCTTTATGTCGTTTCCATATTTCTGAAAAAGCTGAAGCAAAAAGCAAAACGCGGTTCTTTCAAGGTAGTTCTGTGGGACGAAAAACAAATATCCTTGAAGCAAACTGCCTAAAAAAGGCGGCCGCGTAAAAGAAAACGATTTACGCACAGAATTAAGGGTCCAAACGAGATGGTGTAGATTCAACATAACAAAAAAACAAACAAAACCCCAAAAACCCGAGACTGCAGGCAAGAAGGACGACACACTAAAACGTTTCAAACATAGCTTGGCACAGCTTTGAGACTTTTTAGTGTGACTAAAACGCTCTGTCTTGAGACTTTTTAGAAACCGTGACTGCAGGTAAAAACGACGATCGTCCTTTCTTCCTGCAGCCCCAGTTTCTAAAAAGTCTCAAACAAAGCTTTCTAGTCACACTAAACGATCGTCCTTTTTGCCTGCAGTCCCGGTTTCTTGTTATATTTAATTTTCGCGCCGAAAAGCACACTAAAGTGACGTCACGTTTCTTTTTTTTCGGAGGTGACGTCACTTCCTGTTAATTTTTTGTTCCGCCGGAAATGCTATCACGACACATAGATGGCGCTAGCGAAGCCCCATGAGCCGCCATTTTTTCGACACGTGGGCTTCTATGGAAGCTTCGCTACCATGTGTGTACATATACCTTGTAGAGCCGATAGTAGAGCAGTGAGTGCAGTCAGTGTTGCCGCACTGCCACTTCGGTTTTCCCCTCGTCGAGCGGCGAAAATTCCCTTTTTTTCCCACAACACCAATTTAGTAACAGAAATCGTTTTAAGATACGCATGACGCCAAGTATATTTAAATGCAAAAAACACCTCCCGTATGGTTTTGTTTTGTAGAAGTTTGCATGGCATATATTACGAAATGTAATTTATTTATGAAATTACGAAAAATTCATCTGTCTATCTACTGTGCAACTAGCTGATCCAATCCACATCCAATCCGGTCCAATCCATGCGCATTTCCTCGTGGTTTTGGGCGTCTTGCATCTTGCATTCCACGTGTTGCAGTGTTCCAGTCTTAGTCGCTAACGAACCGCGCGAGGCGAATATGACCCATATTCTAGTGAAGTGGTGCGACGAACCCACCTGGGACGTTTATCCAGTTAGGACGCTAGAGCCAGCTGACATCGCTGCGAAGTTGGCGAATGATCCGGACTACGTGGGTAGCCTCGCTGGGAAAAAACTCCTAATTAAATGGAACCCTACAAATGAGCCAGCCTACGCTTTTGTGATTGCAATCGGTAAGTCTGTCTATTCATACCTTGTGCCCTCAGTGTGAAAGTCTGCCTACGTGCTCTGTAAATGCCTTTTGTGGCGCAGCCATCAATTTAGGGTAAGCAAGTCAACGAGGCGGCGTGGACGGTGGCATAATGGGGGTGTTCCGCGGCTTTCGGTAGGGGGACAGCGACGCGCATATATAGTCACAAGATACTTTCACAGCGCTAGTTTTACAGTAATGGTCAATAGCGTTTGTTGCGGATCAGAGTAAGGGGAAACAGTAGTTTCTAGATTTAGCTATCGCTGAATTTCCAAGTGTGGGCCTGCTTTTCTTTTAGGCTGTGTCTACAGTGCCGTCCGAAAGAGAGTCGCGACGGCGCGTGTATCACTAGGGGGCGTCGCTATCACACCCGCTACCCCCCCCCCGCCTGCGTTCACGCCTGCGTTCACGCCGCTTCGCGGCGACAGTATGCGGCTGCTAATTAGAGAACTATTGACCCATTTGGCCCCGTCGTACACGCCGCTTCGCGGCGTTCAGCCGGCAAATCAAGCCCCGCTGTACCCCATGCACCTTCGAAAACGTTCGTTCAGCGAAATTGCGGCGACAACATTCGTTTTTTCCTGTGTTAATCGTAAAAAAATTAATGTAAATATCGCCAAATGCGTCGGCAAAATAAAATGTTTGAGAAAACAAAAACAAAAAAAGCAAGCCCACACTGGGGATCGAACCCAGGATCTCTTACTTATGAGACAGACATCTTACGACTAAGCTACACTCCGCTTCGAGAAACTCGTTTTGAGAACTTGTCTTATACGAGACTTTCGGACGGCACTTGAACGCTCTGCAAGAGTGCCGTCGGACGGTACTCTAGACACTACGTTTCTTGTATGTTTTTATTAGTCTTCATCTTGCTGTCGTATCCATATCTTGCATTGATGTCACATCACCCGTACCATGCTGTTGTGCCCGTACCCGCTGCAGCATACATTTCGCACCGACTAAGGCTATATGCACGACGTCGTGCATCTCGACCGGAAAGGGCTATGCGCACCACGCGAAACTTTTTGGTTCTCGTGTAAAACCAACTGCCAAACGAGATTTTCGAAGCTGTAGTGTAGCATAGTGGTAACTAGGGATGTCGCGAACCGCCCGAAGTTAGAATTCGACGATTTTCGAACGTTGCGAACATCCCAGGGGTTCGCTTTTGCAATGTTCGAACGTTCGGAACTGCCCGGATTTGAATTCGTAAAGTTCAAAGTCATTGAGGTTTTTTAAAAATTCAAAATTAACGGTTTCGACATTTTTTTAAGATTGAGGTTCGCAAAATGCGACGGTATTCCTGTATGATTCAGGTTCGCAAGATTCGATAATTTCAAATTTATTTGAGCTTCAGGTTCGAAAACTTTGAAATGATCAGATTTTTTCGGAGCCTAAGCTCGCGAATTTCGAAGTCTTCGAACCTCACGAAGACCAGAGTTCCCGTAAATATTGCAAGCTGAGCACCGGAAATTTTACTAAGAATCTTACACGTGCCGTAAAGTCCATTTAGTGTTCGCTACTTCGGTACTGCTCGATACTGGCCACAACTTCTAGCTGATGGGAAAGGCGACGCTCATTTTAAGGCAAGCTATTTCTCTTGAGGACCATGAATCGCGGGATGGAGAAAATAGGCCACAGGCAAGAATAGAATCAACCCGATACAGCGAGAGTGCAAGCAGCACTCAACGACTAAACTCGAAGCCCCCAAAAATGCGGTTCAACAGTCTCCCCGGAAGCATCCAGACCTTGTTTATCTTTAAGCTACTGCTTCAAACATAAACAAGACTTTGTACGTACACTGGACTGCGTACAATCAACCTAAATGCACATACAAAAACACTGGTTACGAAATTTGGTTCTAAACTCGAGCCGACGTTTTTACATTCTAAACAATCCTAATCTAAAAACGTTCACTCGAGCGGTCTGTACTGCTGTCTGCGGGTTTTCCTCCGATGGAGCGGCGAACAAGGCTTGAGAGTCGAAACCTTCTCCACTTTTAGCTCGCGCGCCGTTCATTCGGTAGAAGGCCGCCCCAGACATGCTCCATTCCCCGCTGCCCGAGCATGCACGCACGCGCAACCAAAGCACCGCGGAAGGCAGCGAGCTGGCGCTGAAGGCGGAGCTTCTCTCAGCGGTTGCGTCGCGCGCTTTGCTCGCTTTCCGACGCTACAAACAACGGAAGTCGGGGCCGGAGCAGTCGACGCCAGTCGAGGTTCGCCAACAACGGCTGAAATAGGCAAGGAGTCCTGTGGTGGCTCCGCCTAGGAACAATAAATAAAAGCTTCGGCGCAAAATTTTGAATCCTGATGAGATTCGCAGTTTGTCGAACTTTTCAAGGTAGCAGGTTCGGAAGTATGATACTTTTCTAACTTTTCAAAAAACAAGTTCGAAAATCGTCTAATTTTTTAATTTAGTAAGTTCGAACGTTTGTTAATTGCGAATTTCTTAATGCATTAAGTTCGAAATAATCGAATTTTCAAATATAAGAAGTTCAAAACTTCGAAATAATACAATTTATAAACGCAAAAAGTTCGCCAAAGCGAAACTTCTCGAACCTTTCGAACCCCCTGGTTCGACCTTCGAACGTTGGGCTTTCAAAAAGTTTGTGGCATCTCTAGTGGTAACGCATCTGCCTCATACACAGCGGACCCGGGTTCGACCACCAGTGTGGGCTTACTTCTTAATTTATTTTTTCTCAAACATTTTGTTTTGTCGAGGCATTTGGCGATATTTACATTTCTTTTTTACGATTCACTCTGAAAAAAAAAAAGACGAATGTTTTTGACGAGCCTTAATAATACTAATAATAATAATTTTTATTTGCGTGAGAAAGTTTTGCCCACTCAGCGGCGTGCAAGGCTAGACAAAAAGGTCAATACCCTTATGCATGTACGCCTACTAGCTCGCCGCCGCTCAACTAAATGGTATGGGACGCCCTTTCCGGAGGTGCATGTCGGTCAGCGGGGCTTGGGTTGCCGGGTGGACGTTGCGAAGCGGCGTGGGTTAAAAGGATGCTGAATCGAAATCTGGATTCCACAAAACACGCGGCAAATGCGTGCAACAGGATGCTACAAACACCAAAACATCACTCATGCAGCGATATCTCGAACGGATGACTGCATTTTTCAAAAAAAGGAGGTGCATTTGACTGATATGTTTACGTCTTGTTTCTCCGAGGAGAGGGAACGGCTTCGCGTCTTCTCCGCCTCGCCGCCTTGATGGGGCGAAGCAAAGAGAGGAGGGAACAAGATATCTCACGTCACGTGCCTTGTCAGCCTGATTCAATCTCGACCTCTTTTTCCAAAAATACGGCCGTCCATTCGAGATATCGCCTTATGAGTAGTGTTGTAGGGATTGTAGCATCCCGCCTACATCTCCTGCATTGTTTTTTTCTTAATCCAAATTTCGGTTCACCATTCCTTTAATAGTTTTGTAATTGGCAGCCGCTAACTGTCGCCGCAGAGCGGCGTGAACGCAGGCTGAGGGGGGGGGGGGGGTTAACGAGCTCCCAGTGATACACGCGCTGTCCAGCATGAGCTCTCCGCGTCGTGCGTATAGCCACTTCCTGTCAAGGTGCACGACTTCGTGCGTATAGCCTTAGTCTTTCGCACCATTGAATTTGTTCTCAGCATGGCTTGCCGAGAAGAATAGATTCGATAGTGCGAAATATATGCTGCAGATGGTATGGGCACAGGAGTATGGTACGGAGAAATGGTGGCTGGTACGGTGCCATGTGATGTCACGTGCAAGGCATGTCTAAGGAGCATGCAGCACGCCAAATGACTGTGCTGGGAGCTGCACTGCAGTGCCACTGTCTTGTCCAACGCTTCCCATCATCACTCCGCAGTGGGATTGCAGTGTCGCTCATTATGAACGCCAAAGAAGGAATAGGGTCGTGCATGAACAAATTGAACATAATAAGCTTTGCCGTTCTTACTGACAAAGTAAGAACAGTAGGGCTTATTATGTTCATGCGCTGCCTGAATCCTTCTTCGGCATTCATAATGAGTGGCGCC
The DNA here is from genome assembly GCA_037355805.1 of Ixodes ricinus. NCBI lineage: Eukaryota > Metazoa > Arthropoda > Arachnida > Ixodida > Ixodidae > Ixodes > Ixodes ricinus. Next base: position 59,157 of record JAZHYW010002237.1, read on the forward strand.
GCAATCTTTGACTGCGGCTTTGTGTTGATTAATACACACAGTGCAATACTTGTGCTGCGAAGTTTGATGTCACCTGAACCAGTGAAATATTGGCTGTATAGTAAGGCCCATGCCACCATGGCTGTCTGCTTTCATGGAAACAAAGGTGGCAATCAAACTTCCAATGCAATACCCTCTACCATGCCGTGAACATGTCCTGTGGTGGTGCAGGATCATAGACGTTTTCTTCAAAGATCAGGACGGTATATGAAGATCTTGTGAGAGTTGCCAGCAGCTTAACTGAAGGCTTTGATTGACAATTACGGTACACCTTAAGGCTGGTTCACACATGTGTCAGTTGCATTCACAGCAACCGAAATAACAGCAACAACAAAGTCACCGGAACAAGTGTTTGCCATAGACAATGCGGCAAGTGAAACGAGAGGTAGCTTTGCGAAGCAATCTTGAGTCACAGTTGTTCTGGTATTCTGCTCATCTAAGTCGTTTTGGTTGTTTTGAATGCAGCTGTTGCAAAGGTGTGAATGGGCTCTTAGAGGGGCAACATTTTTTGTGCTTTCACCAAATAGCGCATATAATTAATCCTTAACGTCTATAACCTGCAACATACTTATCAGTTTCCTTTTCCATGCAATCGAAACTGCAGAGAAATATTAGAAGAAACCAAGCAGCATTCACTCCTTCACCTAGAAGAAAAATGAGCAGTGTTCACTTACCATCACATGACTGCTAAGATAGACCGCTGTCAATCTGTTGTCAATTATAAATTTGGTATGGCTCATAATCTTAATATACTCTTTTCACCCCTAAGCTAAGACTGCCGTGGAAGCTACGAACACGTCGGGACTAGTGATACGTCGCTCCTTTGCCACATGATCACGCTCTTGCCCACATTGTATGGAGAGCTGGGTCAGACAGGAGGGAGGCATTGATTGGTCTGGTGAGCGTAGCTCCCACCGCAGTCTCAGCTTATGGGTGAGCGGAGTATAGCACTTCCTCTCTGGTGATTGAAAGCTGTTTAGCTCCTCTGTGTGCTAACTATGGATTCCAGTGCCGTGAAAATAGAATTGTGAAATATTACTCTCCTGATCTCCTTGTGATTATTGCTTTACGGTATAACATTTTTCTGAAATATTCTAAGGATCCCAGAAAGCCATGGAGAAGAGAAGGACAAAGATTGCATCTTCTAATGCAGAAAATGACAGTGGAGCATCCCAGGAGCAGGTAGGTTTCAAATTTCACTTCACATAATAATACCCCCCCCCCCCAAAAAAAAAAAAAAAAAAGACTGGTTCAATAGCTTTGTTGCGAAATCCCCCAAGCGCCCCGGTCTGCGCGCGAGGAATTGTGGGAGAGACTGTCCCTCGCCTGGCCGCTCTGCCTTGAGATCGCATTGCCTTGTCGCTTGCGTCCTCTTAATCCTCTGTTTTTCGATCCCATTGCCTATTTTTATCTATTCCAGTGTATTTTTTATTGCTTCTAAGTGTTTCTATTCTCTTCTGCGCGGGATATTTCTTGTATATATATAGTATTTGTGTCTTTATTTTGCCTTTTTCGCCGGGAGTGCCGACAGACAACACGCCGCTTCGCGCGTCGTTCCCCGGGTGAGTACTACCGTTGCTACTGATTCCTATCGCGCTGTTAGCTGTTCATTTTGGTTCATTTGACCCGCGTGCAGTCGAGAGGAGCCGTTTATGAACACCCGCGCACATGTCATAGGGGTAGGCAGAGATCTGAATCAACAATCGCGACGCGAGAGCCGAGTGCGCTGTGATTCGGCCGCCCGCGCTCGCTCCGTTGACTCATACTTTAGCGTATGCCTTCGAGTGCCGCTTACTTGGCCAAGATACAGCATGCCGCTTTGTCGCCGTGAACATAGGCGTGCGCAGGATTTTTCATTAGGGGGGCGAGGTTTCCCCAGAGCGCCCCCCACCACCCCGTCGGTGTTTTATGCCGTCGAAAAAGAAACCATACTGCCGGCGCAGTCGCGGCTTATGTTGGGTCAACTTTGCCCCCCCCCTAGATGATTAGAGGGGGCGGCCACCCCCCCTGCCCCCCCTGTGCGCACGCCTATGGCCGCGAACCATTTGTCCGAATGTTTGCGAAGCTGAGGCATATGCAACGCTGCGGTGCCTGACAACTGCGCGCTGCGGCGTGATCCCTTCGTAAACGCCGACGGCTCAATGTCGCGGCTTGAATTGCGCCTATGGCATGCCTTCGTAATCTATCTGCTAAGCGGTTGTCAGTTGCCAAGGCGCTTTTTCAAGTGCAGAGATGTGTTGCCGCGAATCGTTTGTCCGAATGCCTGCGAAGCCGTAACACCGTTCGTCATATCCAATGCTGCGGTGCCTGACAAACTGCACGCAGCGGTGTGAGCCCTTCGCAGGTGCCGGTGGCCCAACGTCGCGGCTTTTATGCGCTTATAGTATGCCTTCTTAATCTATCTGCTAAGCGGTTGTCAGTTGCAAACACACTTTTTCAAGTGTAGAGTTGTGCTGTCACCCAGGCAGTCATCTTGAAACTCGTAGTTCCTTCGACAACTTTATTTCCCTAGTCAAGATGTCAGCTCAGGGTATTTTATTTCTTTAGGTCACCTTCAGCAGCAACATGCCCGCATGGTACAGTTTGCTGTGTGCCAGGCTGTGCAAACAATACTGCCAGCGTGCAGCATGTTTCTTGGCACCGCTTTCCAAAAGACAGCGTCCTGCGAAGTGTTTGGGTGAACACAACTGCGTGCAGTTGTCAGGTGCCGCAGCGTTGGATATGCCGAACGGTGTTACGGTTTCGCAGGCATTTGGACAAATGATTCACGATGGCAAAGCGGCGGGCTGTATCTTAGTCAACTAAGCGGCGCTCGAAGGCACACGCTAAAGTGCGAGTCAACGAAGCGAGCGCGGGCGGCTAGATCGCACCGCACTCGGCCACTCGGCTCTCGCGTCGCGATTGTTGATTCAAAGCTCTGCCTATCCCTATGACATGTGCGCGGGTGTTCATAAACGGCTCCTCTCGACTGCACGCGGGTCAAATTGAACCAAAATGAACAGCTAACAGCGCAATAGGAATCGGTAGCAACGGTAGTACTCACCCGGGGAACGACGCTCAAAGCGGCGTGTTGTCCGTCGGCACTCCCGTCGAAAAAGGCAAAATAAAGACACAAATACTATATATATGCAAGAAATATCATGCGCAGAAGAGCATAGAAACACTTAGAAGCAATAAAAAATACACTGGAATAGATAAAAATAGGTAATGGAATCGAAAAACGGAGGATTAAGAAGAGGCAAGCGACAAGGCAATGCAATCTCAAGGCAGAGCGGCCAGGTGAGGGACAGTCTCTCCCACAATTCCTCGCGCGCGGGCCGGGGTGCTTGGGAAAATTGCAAATCGTCTATAGGTGGTATTTGCAACTCCAACGCCCTATAGGTGGCGGGGCAGTAGTTCCAAGATGGCAGAAGAGACTGGGATAGATTCTCCAGAATTTCCCGTGCGCCTGTTTGCTGACGCTGGTCAGTGCGCTAGAAATGATTTATTTGTCTGCAAACGCGAAGTGGTTAGGGCAGGATCATATTACAGGTGACAAAGATGTTGATGCCCGTTAGCAAAATGAGCATGCTGATATTTAAAAGTTGCAGAAACCTTGACTTGCGAAGCTTTGTGGTGGGCGAGCGCGGTTTAGGCACTGGCCACGTCACTGTTTGTGGCAGAATATTTTTGAGGGTGATGAAGATATCGTGTTTGCGCTTTGCCTGGCCATTAGTGCTCTAAAATGTGAGCAGCGCACGGTGACCGTCAAGCTTCAGAAGAGCAGCGTTCACAGTATTGACGCCTTCGTGTCACAGGCTCGCAACTCGATGTTCACCGTCTCGGTTTCAGTGTATTGCAACACGTGATCAAACTGTTCTATGGTTATTGATAGGAAGTTTGTTACCGCAGGCTACCGTGCGGTGTAGCATTACAACCGGAGGCTCGCGCTGCGCCTTTGAAGCACAATTCTCAGCGCGTGCAAGGAGCGTTGCCGTGCTCACGGTAGCCTGCGGTAACGCTATGTTAAAACTGCCTATACCATAATCGGCGTGTTTAGGTGTTTTTTTTATTGGTCTACCAGAAATGCATTTTTTAATATACTGTACATTTTTTTTCTTTTTTGTACCGTGTTATTTGCAACGTTGTGGCCCCTCTCGCCAAAACTGCCCGTTCTGAGCTCTCGTCACGAACGGCTGGCTAACACAGACACGCTTAAAATGCTTCGGGCATTTATTTATAATTCTATCTTTTAAAAGTGCTTGGAGTAAATGGTCATGTTCCTACGGACTTAAAACTCAAACCCATTCCCGACGTTGCGCGACCAGTTTTCTCCTACTTAAGGCAAATAATAGACTTTTCATAGACCGAACGCTAGAGCTCTACATTATTAGCGGGAGAGTTTGCTGTCACGTTGAGCACAGATCAAGCTGGCGGTCATGCACAAGACCAGCAATCCGCAGCGTATGCGATATACGAAAAGTCCCTAATGAAATTAGACATCCCAGTCCTTCGTGCATCGCTGTTGCGAGGTGGAGCACAAAAATTCCTATTTTAACGCGCTCACTTTTTTCGTTACAACGGCTTTGCGCATCAAGGCCGACAGCCCCTGCCACCACTTCCGCGCCGCCGCCACCGTCCCCGTTCCTCTAGTTCTCTGCTCGTCCGCGGGAGGGCGAGCGGCGCGCTGGAGCTGCGAATACACCTTTTCCCTTAGCCTCGCACCCAGCCACATTGTCCCCATATCCGGCCATGCATAAATCAATCTTTTGCCACATGGTCATGCTCCCCTCATACCCCATTCACGAAGTGAGGTCATTTGATGAAAAGGGGGTGGTTGGTTGATCCGGTGAGTGCATAGTTCCCACCACACAGTCAGCTTTGGGTTGTACGGAATATAGTTACATTGGTCAGCATAAAACAATCTGCCCGGGTGATTCCCCACGGACAGCGTGGGAATTTTTCAAACCCTACACTAGCTTGGTAAGAGACATACATGTTAAAGCATTCAGAGATGTTAGAACCTTGGACATTTATGCATACCATAAAAACAACTGTGTGCGACATGCAGTAGGTGGCACGGACTTCGTGTCAGGGTGTCTCGCGACTAGGAAAACCGGGGATTGTCAGGGAAATTTTAATTACCGGAAAAATCAGGATTGTCAGGGATATTGTCAAAAAGCGAGCCCAGTCAGGGAAAATCGGCCAAAAACGCCATTGAGTGTCCTGAGCAAAGACTCGAGGACTAAGGCGCAGAAGAATAGGCAATAAATTCAGCTTAAAGCGTAGCGCGGGCTTTGTTCACCCAATGTAAAGTGTTCTACCCGATGCAAAAGTAACAGCCGACATATCCAGTCCAAGCATTGGATTGGATTGAATTGTGGGCGCAACACTAGGCTAGATCCAGTTAGAGCTATTAGATGTAATAACAAATGAAAAGGCCGCAGACCCCAATCTAATCCAAGCCTTAAGTCGAAAGTATCTGAAGGTGTGCATCTGGCGGCCATGCTGCCATTCGGTTATTGATGTGTGTGGTTGAGCGTCGTGTTTTCATCTTGTTTCCGGAAGTGGCCTCTTCACTGACGATGTTGGCGGCAAGAAAGCGCTCGTTTATTCCGGACTGGATGAACCCGAATATTTCGGAATATGCAAGTTGGATTAAGCCCGTGTAAAATTATCCTCATAGTACTCAATACTCAATGCCTTGTGTAGTAATAGTGTTATATATTTAATCACCTCTACAGTGGTCAGGGAATGTCACGTGAGATTATCAGGGAAAACCTGGAAAAGTCGGGGAATTTCACAATAATAATTTGCTAGACACCCTGTCGCGTGTCTTTTTCCAGGACGGTGCTAACACATATATTCATTTTAAATGAAATCCGTTACAATTCTATTTTTTTTCCATAATAATGACATTGCTAATAAGCCCTCGTGCTTTACTTTTGTTTTACTGCTAGGGCTTTTTGTCGTTTTCAAAAAGAATGCGAGCATCCTCTTGTGTTCAGCGGCGGCCTATAGAGCAAGCAGGATGTCCCTCAAGCAGATCATTCTGTGTTGCCCCACTTGTTAAGATTAGTTGCCACAAATGCCACCTGCATAGCGCTCACCAGAGAAAGTCACATACTCCTGCATGCTCTTGATAGCGGCCCGATTTTTGTGTCTCGCCAACACTGCCTGCTGTCATATTGAAAGAAAGATTGTTTGTTAAACCTCAATGTCATTCACGTCGGGGAAATGGTGGAGACAATTGGCTGGCGGAGAGATATGATTCTTTTTGAGGGACATTTATTTGCCTCTGCACTTCTAAGCTGTCATCAACTACGAACGGTATTACTACTCTTATTAAACCCTGAGACTTAATTAAGGAAAATCTCATATTACTTGCACATGTCATCACATGTGCAACTGATTACATAAACTGGCCATGAAGCGTTCAGTCATATGAATATGCAGGCAGAATTAAAGTCTGAAAATGTAGCTCCAACCAAAACTTTAAAAACCCAACGTTTCGAAACCAACTCAGTTTCTTCTTCAAGGATGACTGAAAGCACGCGGAACAGCAGCAGCTCTAACTTCTCCATCTTCAAAGAAAAAGAAAAAGGAGAAAGTTGGAAATTAAAAAATTGTAAAATCAACTTTTTAGTTATGGAGACAGTCATCTCCAGCTTTCTCGTCATGTCACGGAGCTCATGTGCGAACACAGAGGGCAATGCGCCCAGGGACCTGTTTAGGTTTCCTGGCATATGCTGGATTTGCCACGATTTCAAGAAAAGTCTCCTTCGAAAATTGGGCTCTGCGTCCACCACGTGCGCATTCGCGATGTCAATGTGATTGTCTAGGGTAACGCAACGTTCAGCGATGGCGCTGCTCTCACTGTCGTACTTCTGCACAAGGTTCTTGTGTTGGCGGATTCGCTCGGGAAAGTTCTTAGTCTCGCCGATGTAGGTTGCGGGGCACTCTGCGCATGGAATAGCGGAGACCACGCCCTGTGCTCTTTCTTTTTGGTAGACAATCTTTTGCTCTTGGCATGAACCTTCCCAGTGTGGACTGTGCGCGCATCACTGTGATGTGCTTCCTTTTTATACTACAAAATCAGTCCCGGAACTTTTTGGTCACACCTCGTAATATGATTCAATGTTTTATTTTTCAAAGGTGTGCTGCAGCCATGAAGCTGAAGTAAACGCCTTAAGAAAGAAGGTTGCAGAGCTGGAGCTGAAATTGGAGAAAGCGGAACAGTCCCTAAGTAAGTTTCCCTCTCTCAAGTTGCGTGCTTGTTATTGTCTCATATTCTTCGACATGTGTTGCATTTAAGGGGCCCTCCAAGGATTTTAGAACTGGTGTGAAATTTGTGCTGAAATGGACCTCATTAAACGTAGGAACATGGAGAAAAAAGTATTTTTTTCACAAATTCGAATTATTTTGGGAGTTATAGCGAGTTAAAATTACAAAAGAAGTACAGCATTGTTGCTTCGTGACAGTCGGAAAAGATTAAATGATTGGAGGGTTTCAGTGAAGTGGCTGGCCAACTAGCTATGGGTTAGTAGGCTCATGGCTGCTGCGCCGAGGACGTGCACGCACCGTAACCTCGTCGCTTAAAGGAGCAATGCAACAGTTTCAGTGCTTTGCTTAAATAATTTGGGAGTTGGTGTCTCTACCTTTCTGAAGTAAAGCACCAAAAACCGCTTTTGCCTGCATGTCCTAGTTTTTATTTTAAAAATGGACAAAGATTGAGGTTTTCGGCACCTCTCAACTCCTTCACCATCTTCCGAGTCACGTGCACTGTGACGTCAATGGGGTTTGTGCGGGGTTCTGGTGAAGCTCTCTCTCTAGAGCCATCAGTCAGCAGCGAGAACTCATCCGCGCGTGACCACGTGCTGGCGGGCGCAGCGCGAACAATACGGTGAAAGTGGAAAGTCTCATCCGGGTCTGGCCATACCCGTCCGGCTCTGTCCCTCTCCCCCTCCGGCTTCTGGCGGCTGTTCGCGGTAGCAGGTAGAGCTGACGGTTTTGTGGACCTAGGATAGATGGCGCCACTAAAACTCCGCATATTGGAAGTTTTGTCGATGATACCAGGTTTTTGACGCATTTATATTTATGTTGGAGCAACAAGATTTATAGAAAAGTTACCTTTTATCAAGCAGGTCTTCGCACAACTAGCTATCTTTCTACAAGACCCCCATTGACGTCACGCTGAATGTGTTTCTCATGGCCGCCGCTCGCGGCTGCAGGTCGGGGAATATTCTAATTTTTGCCTCGCGATTACGCGGCGGAATCGCAACATTTCGAAGGAAGGTGTATTTTCTGTCCTTTGTGACAAGGTGAACAATGGCAAATGTAGAGGATGCCAATTCTTTCAACGTTAAAATCGTTGCACAGCTCCTTTAAGCCCCTTGCATCGTCGTGAGTTCAGGCTCCGAACACGATCAGCACTACCAATGGACCTCGGCTGCTTATAAATTTGCATCGGCGAACACAACGCGCGCCGGCGTAGAATTGTGGTTGCCGTTCACTTTGCCGCGCCCAGTCATAAAATCCAGTGCAGTGGAATCAATACAGCGATTTGAGGCGAAAAGTTGCAGCACAATGAGTTCGAAAAAACACTCAAAAGATAGAAACGAATGCTGGAGATAACCAGTGCAAATAAGGATTTATTTTCTACCAAATGTCACACAAAAGTCAGCTAAAAAAAAAATCGCAACATTCTGTTTATTACAGCATTCGCCGGCCGGCTTCGGTGGATTTGACGCACTTGCGTTTTGCAGCAGCCTATCCACGGTGATTTACGTATAACATTGAGGGGAGCGCATGATCAACAAAATTACGCCATTTACGCGTTTGAAATTGTAGCACGTTCTCGGACTTCAACTTTGTTTTCATTGCACACCGCTTCTATGTTTGTCATTTGCACACCTGCCAAGTCTCCCGTATTACACGGGAGACTCCTGAATTTCAACCATTTCATACGGTTGTACGATTCACAGAAAAATCTTCCGGAAAATGCAAAATACCCCCCCCCTCCCCCTCCTTTCCCACACTTAAACGACGAGTTTTTGCCGTAGCAACAGACGGCAACAATGATAGCGAGGCCCAGCTGTATCTCGCTAAGTATGAGCAATGCAATACAAATGTGGTGATGTTATCTTCATGTAAATTTATTGCTAATATTTCTTAAAGTCTTCCGGATTTGGTTTCTCTGAACTTGGCAGAAATAGATTTGTTGTTTCGATCGGGAATGGCTGCCAGCGAGATGCGACTAGCACGTGGTCGTGCATAGGTCATAGACGAGGTCGTCCTGAATTCTAATAAACTCTGCCTTTGGCTGAAACCCCGTGAAAGTGCGTCCGTCTTGTTAGGCCTACGCGGCTTCTCAAGGTAGCGCATACAGCCGTCCACGTACAGGCTCGCCCAATCGAGCGCACAGATGTCGTGCACACCAACACAGAAACATGGAGGCACCATACTGAACGGCGAGAACAACACATGCAGTAGATTCAAATTGCAGAAATAAGCGTCTTGCACATACTCTGGGGTTCAAGCTCAACGCACAATAGTCAGATACAACATTAGAAAGACAGTGCGAAGGGGAAAAGGACGCGCACGAGAAAAGCCGTTGTGGAAAGGAGGTCGCTCCTCTTTACTTCAGCTTTCCTAGTTTTCGCCCTTTGCCCATGACAAAATGCTGTTTGAGAAGGAGGGTGAGAGGAGGCCCCAGCAAAATGGAAGATTTCAGGGGGGCTTGGGCCCCATGGGCTCTCCCCTGGCTACGTGCCTTCATGTATTATTCTTCCGGCTCAAAATTTTGCCGGAGACCATCTTGATTAACTTTTGCCCTACATCTTCCTATGCACGAAGTCAGTGCCTTACAGCTCGCTCGAGTCATTTTGTGTCTTTGTCGACTGCGCTAGGCAGGGTAGTTGGGAACACGGAAGAACATAGGCCGCTATACAATTTTTATACATTAGGGTCGTTATTCGGACCTAACTGGACAATGCCCGTCAAAAATTGAACCAAATTAACGGGCAATATCCAAAATAGCAGCGCCCTTAGTGGTTCAGGTGCACTCTGTGTGCAGGAGACTGTCAACAAACAGTTTCGGTTTCTCTGGGTTGTTCATCTATCGTCTGCTATTGCCTCCACACCGCATTGCTCACGTCATCGAGGATTGCTCCACCCTTACGCGCGATGCAGCAAGTGCCCTTCTCGTCGCTACAGTATCAGACACAATGAATAACAAAATAGTTACAATTTTGCTAGCACGGGGAGCGAGCGAAAACGCCGCAGTGGCGGAAGTCAAGTGAATGCAGATCAATGTTTGCCGAACGCCATGCCAGCTTACTGCGTGCATTTGTTTAAAACCTCGAGAACAGCTGTTGAAACTCATACTCCAGTTTTATAACACGCTTGCTTTGCTAATTGCTATTTTCAGTCAGGCTACTACGGTACATGACAAACCTTGCTGTACGAGAGTGCATTGAAGTGCAAACATGCACCTCTCGCTACGTCACTGAGAAAATTGGCCACAGGAACGAGGGTGTTCTGCAACTTGAATACTAGTCTCAGTGGCTGTTCTCGAGGTTGTAAACAAATGCACGCAGTGAGCTGGCACAGCGTTCGGCGTGCGTCGATCTGCGTTCACTTGACTTCACTATTGCGGCGTTTTCGCTCGCTTCCTGTGGCAGCAAAATCGTAATGGCTGCGTTATTCGCTGTGCCTGATATATAGCGACAAGAAGGAAAGGGTACTCGCTGCATTGTGCGTAAGTGTAGAGCAATCCACGACGACGTGAGCAATGGCAGTGCGGAGAGGATAGTAGACGACAGATGCAAAGCTCGGCGATGCCGAAACCACTCATTGACAATCCCCTGCTCCCAGTGTGCACCCGAACCGCTAGTAGTGCTGCTATTTTGCATATTGCCCATTGACTGGTGTCACTTTAGTAGAATCAAATATGATCATAACCAAAATAATATCAAGGTGAAACCGCATCCTCCGCTCAAACTGATATTAGAGATGCAATCAACTGCTCTTTAGCAGGTGGCCAGTGCTTTAGCTGGTGAGTCAAGCAACACTGTGCAATGAGCGGTTTCCGTGAGCCTCCAGTAAAGTGGTTCTCGAACTGGTTCGTCGACCCCCAGAGGTCCTTGAGAGTGTTCATAAAAATTCACACCAACTAAAAAAAAACTCTTATATGATTGCATTAGATCTCTGATGCAGAATGCATTTGGGGTCCCCGCATGGCCTCCGAGTCGGTATGGTGCGTAGACTATACAATCAAGTTGTTCGCTTTTGTGCCACGTCATCGAATGAATGTGCCAAATGCTAGCTATGGCCCCAGAAAGTAGTGTCTCATAGCAGAGAATGAACACTCCACGCCATATGACATGCAAGAGCGTACACTGCATACCACAGCACCAACGTGACTTCGTTGTCGCAGTACAGTTGATTATCAGTGTTGCCATTTCTCTTTGGCAGACAGTTTAGGGTTTGCGAGAGATGCCCGAAACCAAACGTTGAGACATGGTATTTACAAAGCTACACACAATATTGAGAAAGAAAAGAAACGCCATGTAATTCAGGCAAATGGCTGAGCTAAAAAAAGGTTATGATCGCAAATTTCGAGATGCCCTTTAATATGGGCCATCATAAAGATATCAACTCGTCGATGTCCAGAATAGCTGCAGTACATGCTGCCAGGGCGACTCCACAAGCAGAAAAAGAGGGGTAAAAGGTTTATGCAGCCCAAATACATCCTTGGTCATAATCACTGACGCCTGGCAAGTAGTGACTACTCATAAATTCGGGACCCTGGGTCCCAATGGTGGAGAGGCCAAGCGACGGCTCTCAAAAACACAGTGCATCGTTTTTTATTTTTTTACCAATAACATTTGATTTTGGAGACATTGATCACTCTATTCTGTGTAAAGCACTGTTTTCTGCTCTACTTCTACACTTTATGAATCTTATACACGAATAAATCTCCAGTTAACCCTTTTTCCAGTTGTTCTTACAGAAGCCATGCTTTAGAGTAAATAAAAGTTCTTGTTAATTTTTTCTTTGTAGTTGCTGGTGACCTTGTAAAAGATCTGAAGGGCCTGGTGAAGAAAATGGAGCGCAGGGAGGCAGCTGCTGCTGCTACAGCTGCAGAGGCCGGAGATCAAGCCACGCTGCAGTCGAAGATGGTGAGCTTCTTTCTGTATTGTATGCATTGAGTTTTGAGTACATATTAAGGGACACAGAGGATCACTTTTCAGAGGCTGTGATAGTAATCAAACATCAAGTAAATACATTATATCTTGGATACCTTGCACTTGCTTGCTTGCTGCACGATCAATTCCTTCAGAGATGAAAGCTTCTACTTTTTCACTATCTTAGCTGTTCAAAGGGGTTGTGCAGAGAGGCAGCTAAGGCAGAGTTTTGTTCCTGGTGCACAAGGTCCACTTCAATGAAAGCGGATGAACCTTGCCTTCATGTTGGGCTCACTCTTAGTTTTACTTCCTAGGGTGAAAGTCTGGAGCATCGTGAAATGTTATGAAAAGACAGCACAGCATTGTGTCTTTACAAAAAAATTCTTTGCCCTTGTTGGAGGTTGAATGCACAGACCTCTTGCTTTCTCATCCAATACTGTACCCCTGCACCTACTGTACCCCTGCACCAGTGAAGTGGCTTTGTCTAGTATCCTTACGGTTGCCATGTCGAACCTCGTTATAACGAAGTAGCATAGTGTGCTCAAATTTGTTCGTTATAAAAGTAAGCACAAAAATTTGCGCGAACACTCTGGCAATCGGGCCTATGCAAAAAGCACGGCGAACGTGCATGACGCCAAGGTATAAAAACGCGATGTTGCGGAATTTGAGCCCCATAATGAACGTGCAAATCCTTACCTGTAACCTCGGGTTGCATTTAAAAATTGAACCGGCACATTATTAAGTGAATTTACAACCGAGGAACCATGTTGCCAGAGTCCGCAACTCAATTTATTTGAAGCAAGATGTTATCTTCGACTGGTGGGTTTTTACGGCATGTCCATGCAGGAGAGAGCCTTCTCCACTTCGGTGGTTTTTGTCGTGGGGAGCTTTTCTAATTAGCTTCACAGCTTTCTCCTCATGTCCGCGGCATCCGCACAACTTGTCGAAGGTTCTTCAACATAGTCTTCGCTGTCACCTTTGCTGTCAGTGCCGCTATTATCCCCGGGCACCACAACACTATCCACGATTTCTTGGTCTGTTAGCTCGGGGGCCACGGCCAAGTTGTCGTCGGCGGAGACGAGGTCTTCGAATGTGATATTCGGCAATGTCAACCGATCCCACGGTGTCTCGTCAAGTTGTGCCACTGGGTCTTCAGGGTGTACTTCTCCGGAGGGCAGAACGAAGACGGCATCTACAAAACAGTTCCTTATTGTTGACTGCTTTACGTCGTTCCAAGGTCCATACAGCATTGTCAACGTTGTCTTCATGTTGATGGCTGTGGTTTGCCACCGGTCGATGTCGCACACAAGTTGTGTTACGAAACGATTCCGATAAGAGCACTTCAAAGAATGGATGATGCCCTTATCCAAGGGCTGGAGAACCGACGTTGTGTTGGGTGGCAGAAACATTAGGCGGACTGCCTTCAGTGGGCAAGACACTTTGTGCGCCTAACGATTGTCCAAAAGCAGAAGGATTTTCCTATGCTGCTTCTGCATGTCCTCATCGAAAGCCTTCAGCCAGAAGCAGAAAAAGTGGAACTTTTTTGCTTTCACTGGACCAGCTACATAAGGCTGAAGTCTCCTTCCACTTCTGCATCCTGAAATAGCTGAAACTGAATAATTGAGACAAAAAAGTGCATGTGTGTTACACATGATTATTTTTCTAGTTCTTATTTTGCTCTTTTGTTTTGTTCTTTTCTACAAACTTGCAGGAGAACATCGGGAACGGAGTGCTGGTTCCTTCAACACTGCTGGCCACCCTAAACAAAAATTATCGATCGCAGCCAAACAAGCTTGCCCGGCACTTGGTGCGCATTGTTTTCACTGCAGAGGAGAGGCGTGGAAAGTCTCTGAATGGAAAAGCCTGCAATGCTCGGAAGGACATCCCCGCCAAGGAGTGCATCGATAAGGGAAAGATGGATGCCATCATCAGTAAGTCCAGAAACTTGTGTGGTTTATTTTGTTTTATTCTTATACTTTGCTTATACTTAGAGCCCTTATACTTACACTTTGAGTGACCCATTATTTGTTGGCCACTCAAAATAAATAAGTAAATACTATTCATTGTTTGTGCCCCAAATGGTCTAAAATTTGTCATTTAATTCTAAAAACAGCTATTCTTTTGCTCTTTTCATAGTTCTTTAATTATATATTTTTTGTATAATGTAATCAATCATTTATTGATATTACCAGCTTTGCTGTATAAATATATTTCTAGTTACGTAGCTGCTGTTTAATAAATGTAATATCTAGGTGTCATGTTACACTTAGAAAAAAAATATTGATTCTGGCTGATTGTACCCAAACATTTTTCTTCCCCAGCCTACGTCTGCAGCCAATGCAAGGTTGACGACACCAAGGTCAAGAACAGCCTCAGCAACATGCTATCAAAGGAATCGAAAGAATAGACATATACTGGAACTAATAAAAATTAAGAGTGAATCCAATGGCACGACTTCAATTATCAGCAATAGTTAAGTACACTAATGACGTATCACAACCATCTCAAATTTTTTTAGATTATGCAATATGATTAAAAGTGTTTAGTAGCCAGTTTTTTGTAGGGACTACAAATGCACTGGAAAGGCAGCAGAAAGGGGTTAATGATTGGCATTATGTCAAAGGCAAATCTACAATACGAATAGCCTCAAGTAACCAAGAAATGTGGGACAATATTCACTAAAGGAAACTGAAAAGCGAATGAAAAACAGGTGACATTTAATATCTTTTGTGTCACTTTTCGATTGAGTCAACAGACTTCCCATGATGCTTTTCTGTTGAAACGCTATAGAAAAAAGTCAACAGGGAATATTGAATGTCAACAGCTTTCCAACAAAAAAGCATCACAGAATGTCTGTTGACTTTCAATTGAAAAGTGGGCCAATATTCAATAGAAAGTCAACAGACTTTTTTTATGCATTTCTTTTGAAAAGCTGTTGACATTGCATATTCAATGTCGACTTTTCAACAGCTTTTCAACAGAAAAGCATCACAGAAAGTCTGTTGACTTTCAATAGAAAAGTGGGCCAATTTTCAATAGGATGTCAACAGACTCTTTTTGATGCTTTTCTGTTGAAAAGCTGTTGACATTTAATAGCCTCTGTTGACTTTTTCAACAGCTTTTCAACAGAAAAGCATCACGGGAAGTCTGTTGACTTTCATTAGAAAAGTGGGCCAATATTCAAAAAAAGTAAAGAGAAAAGCTGTTGACATTCTATATCCTCTATTGACTTTTTTCAACAGCTTTTCAACAGAAAAGCGTAACAATTTTTTGTAAGGGATGAGTCACGCGTAACGTAGTTACAGGGCTCGTTACATATATAAAGTCTAACGTTTCGTTAAATTATTTTTAATTTAAAATTTTGCGATGCATTTCTGTACTGCACGCGCTTTTGAATCTTCGAGCAGCTATTATCTATTTAGATATGAATATCGTAAATTTTAGTATTTTATGCGCTTTGCATTGCAGCTCAAGGATTGACTTGGTGGCAGCGGAGTTCTTTCAATTTTTATTTTGAGCACGACCTGAACCTAGACGAATGCAGTTAATTTCATTCTAAAGATTTCATCGTTTACAAGAATCAGAGTCTACATGTGTTAGATCACAACCCTGCACGCGTTTGTTTGTCGCTTTGGAAAGCGAGCAAAGTACGCCCCACACGCACAAACGCTGAAAATGTCACCGACCAGAAGCACTTTTCTGAAATGGTCTATAGATATTTTGCTACATTACCTAGCTAGCCATGAAGCATATGCACGCTCCAAGAGTAGTTACACGTGCTGGCGTCTGCAACAGTAACTCTTACTAAAAAAATATCTACTTCAATTTGCACGTTCCTTTAGGTAAGACGAGCGTGTCGGGCACCTATACCCAGATTCCGAGCATTCTCATTGCATACTTGAGGAGTCGCGCAAAACAAAAAAAGTACTGCGTGACTCTTCGACCTTTCTTCGCCAGCGTAACGGCTTGCTTCAAATAGAAGGTGGACGGATTTGCTAACGATTTCACGAAACAAACGGAGCCGCGGCTTGGGCGTACCGAGTTCCAAAAACGGTTTTCTCAAAATCCCAATTGCTCTCGTTTTTTCTTCTTTTACTTTCTTAAAGTCCAGAACGTAGGCCAAGGTCACATGTTGAGCGAATACACCCTATTGTTTTGCTGTTAGACGCGAGAAAGGTGGGCGCGAGGGTACCCGATTGCCGGCCGCGCGCGCCCGTTACGTCAGGTTTGGATTACAGGGAACACTGGGGAAAAACTAGGGAGAACGATGTTTCGGTTTCGGCAGCGAACAAATAATCACTTTTTTAATTAACTAAAGTGAGTCTCAGAGAACGAGATATCATTTCAGAATTAGGAAGTCATCCGCGTTCACATGATGCCTTTGGATTAGGTAGCTTCAAACATCAACGGAGTTCCCTTTAAGAAGAACACGCTACGAAGCAGCAGCAGCATTTCTTTCTAAACGTGTTCTAGAAGCGCAGTGAGCTAATGCACCCTCTGCGTCCGCTCGAGGAGCCTGAAACAAAAAGACAGAAAGGGGGGTTAATTACCCCCATTTTGTGTTTGTTGTTCCCCGGAGAATATTAAAAGGTTCCCTAGAGCTTTCTCCTGCTTAGCGCCGCGGAAATCTAAGACGCGTTGGATCGCAACGGCGGAAGGGACCCATCATACACTTTTTAGCTCCGATTCAAAAAGCACTTCACGATATAAAAAGTCACTAAAACTTGCAACATGAGTTTATTTTTTATTATTTAGAGGTTTTTGACGTTGTAATTTTGGAACTTTCGCAATAGTCGTCTAAATGTCGGCATCGTGAAAACAAAAACAGGTCACTATAGTTACGTGACGATGAAAAGCCCGCATCTTAACATTTGGTAAGAAGCACACATATATTTTATTTCTGCCTCGTTTATATTATTCTACAAAAACAGTAAATCACAGCCACGTATAAAAGGTGTGGTCATCGCAGTTACCGCTTGAAGGTGCAGCCAAAGGTGCAGCCAAAGTAATCACATTCAAGAGGAGTTGTATATTGCTTCTGGAACACCTCTCTTACTGCTGACGACGAACAGTATGCTAAGGTGTATATTGGAGCCAAATAAAGGTTCATTTTTTAGATATAGACCACACCACGTGTCGTGTTACGACGTGGAAGAGCCCGTCGCGAGTAAGACAGGCGTCCGGTGGTGGCTGAACGACTTCGAGGTTTATCTCTGCTCTGAAGAAAACGAGGTTCGTGCCAAAACGAAAAACCACACAATCAAAAAAAAAAATATATATATATACATACGCACGTGCTTTGGCACCTGACGAACATGATTACAAAATACAGAAGAAAACGTTCGTAGAAAACAATACCATGGGGCTGCGTGTTTTACATGTCGGAAGCTGGAAGTGCTGTTGTCGTTTTGAAGGAAGTTGCGGTACCTCTCCTGCCTACCTCGCGTGTTATCCTATTTGCAGAGGACGTAGGCGAGGTAGCGCAGCTCCCTTTCTTACGCCAACCTTAGTTCAAGCTTCAACAGCTGCGTGAGGATAGCTTGCGCGTGTGAAGAACTCCTCTCGATAAAGATTCATCACAACTCAGTTCTGCTCGAACACTTAGCAAGTTTACCAAATCAAACCGCAACGTCGACCCCACTTTGTGGGAATTATGACAATCCATATTGAATTTATAAACGCGTGTTTCGTGGCAAGTTGATTGAGTCGTCATTGCATAATCTGACGTAAAGGTTGCGATGTGCGAAATCATTTTTGGTGTTAACGGTCCTGATGCAATATTCCAGTAACCAAACGTACTTTAAACATTTCCACGGCAATGTAGAAACTCATACTATCGTCCCTCATTCGGAATGTTTTGTTTGGTTTTAAAACGCGCGTAGCGAAAAGCAGAGTCGTGTGCTCATCGGCGTCATGCTTTTAGCGGTAGGCACCTGAACGGTAGTCATGACATTGACGAATTGCCGGTGAGCATTCAGTATATTTTTCTGGTTTGTTAGTTCACTTTTTCTGGAAAATTTTCGTCCTGTCCTCGGAAACCTTCTATTAATAAGCTACCTTATTGTACGCTATGTTCAAAGCCCGATATTCATATCGCGAGTGAACAATCGACGGGTATTTTTATTTTTTACTGATAGTCGAAAGTACAAATATTGGAGGTTCACGTTCCAGAAATAATTTGTCCTCGAAGCTTCATATGGGAACTATGGGCGATGCATGTAGGAGACTAGGTCTCTTTAAGCAAAAAATTCATTCCGCTCCTCAGACAGCTAAACTCCTTGCATATATAACAATTATCCTTCCTAAACTACAATACGTTTTTATTAATTGAAAGTTGAAACGGGGCGACACACTTTTAAAGGAAAACAAAGCGGTTTTTTATATACGAAAAAAACAAAACAACATTTCATATAATCTTTATTTGGCCTCCCGGATCACGAATATCAAAATTATATTTCAGATTAATGCATGAGTAACCACAACAGCACTTTCAACATAGCGCTGAGGCCCTCCTTTCCGGATGCATTCGTGGGAAGAGAAAATTGTGACGTATTATGCGGAGATCACAACGTTTCAACATATTCCTCATGCCTCAATGGAGCAATTATAAACACTGCACGCGTTTCCTCACAAGCAGCAAGCATGAGGATGTTGAAATCCTTTTGTATGACGTCACACCCAGGGGTTGGTTTTTCGATTTATTTCCCATATATTGATACGTTCTGATCAAATGCTTGTCATATTCAAATTCACAGGAAAAACTAGGCTAGAAATCACCCTTAACTCGATATCTTTTCTCACCAAAATCTTCTTTACATTCTTTTTGAAGGGGAGTAATGCCTCATGAATGACCAAGAGGGAACACATCTACGTTATTCTAGAAGATTCAGAGTTTACTCTTGCCCCGAGTGTAAAAGATAAGGAGGAGAATGACCCGAGTAAGTCTGGCCCTAGGTCACACCCAAATATTCTAGGCTGAATCTTTGAGAAGCTGAGTGTAGTAGCTAAGGAGTCGAGCGCGGCCTTGCCGATTCACTCAGACCCTTTCTCGACGAGGCACTCTTTCGCCAGCGCGTGAATGCGTTTCCGCCGACTCCGACGCCCGCGACGCTCTGTAGCTATCTTCATCTACCTCTCTTGGTTGTTCGTTGATTGTGAGCACAAGTTCGCTACATTAAACGTTTATTTTCGTGCATTATCCGTCGCCTCTCCGCCTTCATCCGTGAAAGCAAAAAACATCGACATAAAAGTATGTAGCGTTACAACTCTAGATTTTTCAAAACAAAGCTGCATATTTCGTCTGCGACTCTTCCCCCAAAGCATCACAGATCTGAAAATAAAGCTTTAGAATATTTACGACACATTCGTCGCCTATATTTTTATGACATTTATTACTGCAAATCACATGTCAAGACAAACCGCTTCCAACGTACTGGGTTCATATCTGCCGAACCGAATAAATTACGAACTAACTTCCCTCTGTTTTCCTTAGTGGTCGTCTTCATAAAATACTGGAATGATCTCCGATATTGTGTGAACAAAGTTGCGAAGAATTCTCACTTCCTTAGTAACTTATTCAATTTTAATTTTCTCTTTTGGTACCCTTGTGGATACACAGAGTTGTGAGAAGAGTGCCTTCATGTCTTGAGCGTTTCAGAGTTCGCCTTATTTAACCTCGTTATATTCTTAGTATTGAAATTTGTTCTTGTCACCGTGATTGTATACGTGGTGTTTCTGCGAATCGTTTTACACATTTTCGAAATAAAGGCTTGAGAACAAATAAACTTTTATCGAGACAACGTCAGGAATTGTAAAACACGCTTATTAGCAAAATAATTGCCTAAGCTTTAATAATTGCTGTTTCATTTGTGAAACTAAATAGTGATTCCAAATAAATACTTACCAAGTGTCATCGAAAACCCTGCACCAGTTAATTTCAGGAAGGCTCGAAGCCCGTGGGAAGGAGGGGGGAGGGAGGGTTGCGTTCAGGTTTCCTCTCGCACAGCAGGCAGAAGGCTCGCGATACGAAACGCCGAGAAACTATCATCCGCGTTTTCGCAGCGCAGCCGTCCGCCTGCTGCACGATCGGAGACTTTAACATTTCCCGTACCTTTTACGTGAACCAAGCCTTCCTAAAAATTGTACTGCTTTAGGATTTTTTTTATGGCACAGAGAAAGTACCTTATCGGAACGGTAGGTAAATTTAAAACGAACAGTTAGAAATATATGAAAAACGTTTAGGTCGTTGTTTGGCTAATTAGTGCATTTTTTCGATCCCTGGCATCCGCCGTGAACAACAGTTTGTTCCCCTATAAAACGTTTATCTTTATCGATCACCGTATTTGCAGAAATAATTTAAAAGTATTCGCGCGAACACCCGTTATATATCACGATATCTATCACTTGATATCATTTTTTTAGATATGTATATACATATATAGATATATTACGGAGTTTCAGACTTTCTCGCTGCAATCCTCATGTAATGCATCGTTAAATGTCTTTGAGGTAAAATAAAGAAAATTGAATGAAATAAAGTTTTGTATCCGTGGCAAGCCTCAAGCCAACCTTTGGTGAGCGCCTTTCGAAGTGAAATTTGAGACAGCGGCGATGTCCTGTTAGTGTTAACAATATCGCTCAGTGTACGCATAAGGAAATATGGAAATATAGAATTATAGCTATTTTATATTTTCTAAACTTTGTGGAAACGCCGTCCCTTTTCTATGACAGTTATATTAAGTTATACAGTATGTGCCGAGAATTTCCCTCTGCAAAAATAAGTCACAATTCGTGTAATAGACTCTGATTCTTTGCAATCAATTTCCCTTTTGTGAGGCAACAGGGAATATTCAGAGTCTGAATGAAGTCAATATCGTTTTCGAGTATACAATGAAAATATGCCAACGTCCAATCAATCTTCCTTTCCGTGGTTTCCGCGGCAGACGGCTTTCGTGAAGACTATATCGAACAATATATTTTCGCAAATAAAATACGTTAGTTTCCTCGTTTTTTTTTATTTTTTATTTTTTTTATTCAGGAATACTACTGGCTCCACTCAAGGAACCATGGTAGGAGTGGGTACAAACATGTGAACAAGATGCATATTTATAAATGAAAACTCAATTAAGTATAAATTCAAGAGCAGATACAAAATTAGCAACAGTTGTGTTGACGACGACATCATTTGGTAACTCGTTCCATTCTTGAATTGCCCGAGGGAAAAAAGAATATCTAAAACAGTCGTTTTTGAACCTGTATTGCTTTAACGCTCTTGTGTGGTTTAGACGTGAGGACCCGGTCGATAATGGTTGTATATAGTTAGAGCTTTGAACATGAAGAGTGCCGTTAAGGATATTGAACAGCAATTTTAATCTATCAATTTTCGCTCTCATTTGCAACGGTTGAAGCTTCGCTCTATTAACTAATTCAGTGGACGATGTTTCTCTACGATAGTCATTAAAAATAAACCGAGCAGCTAACTTTTGGATACGTTCAAGCTTGTTAATACCGTTTTGTGTGAAAGGGCACCACACTGAACTAGCATATTCAAGCACAGGCCTAATAAAACTTTTATAAGCAATAAGTTTAGTGTCAAAATCAGCAAATTTTAATTTCCTACGACACGCAAACAAAGTGCCCCTCGCTTTGTTAACCGTTAGTTCTAAATGCTGGTTCCAGTTCAGTTTATTGTTAAAAAGAAGTCCTAAATACTTGTACTCCTCGACCCTCTTTACTGGTTGTCCATCAAGTGAGTAACTAAATTGAACTGGCTTTTTTTTACAGGACACTGTCATGACGGCTGTTTTCAAGTAATTTAGTTTCATTTGCCATTTTTTAGTCCAACACAGTATCTCATCCAAAGCCTGCTGCAGTGTAAGATTGTCGGCATGGCTTTTTATTGTTTTATATATAATACAGTCGTCAGCGAACAATCTAATCGGGACATCAATATTGGTTGGAATGTCATTAATGTAAATCAAAAACAAAAGTGGCCCAAGTACGGAACCCTGGGGCACTCCTGAAGTAACGAGCACTTTGTCCGAATCAACTTTGTTATAATGAACATATTGGCTTCGGTTTGATAAATACGCGGTTATCCAATTTATAATTTGAGAGTTTTTGAGTATATTGGAAAGTTTTGCCAGCAGCTTTGGATGAGACACCGTGTCAAACGCCTTAGAAAAATCTAAATATATTACGTCAGTCTGGCCCCTCTCGTTAATGGCCTCAGCCAAGTCATGCGTAAATTCAATGAGCTGAGTTGTAGTCGAAAGTGATTTCCTAAACCCATGCTGATTTCTATATATTAGGTTATGCTTATCCAAGTGACATGAAATATGTGTAAAAATAATATGCTCTAGCAATTTGCACGTGGTGCTAGTTAAAGATATTGGCCTAAAGTTTGATGCTGCACTCCAGTCACCCTCTTTATGTATCGGAATTATTTTTGCTGTCTTCCAGTCATTTGGTAATACTGCATGCTCCAGAGAAAAACAAAACAGAACATGTAAATATTTGGACATCCATTCAGCATACCTTTTTAAAAACATGTTTGGTATCATATCCGGCCCAGTACTTTTCTTAGCGTCTAATTTATTTAAAATTAAGTTAAAAATTCCCTCCTGAGTTATAAAAAGGTCACTAATTACGTCCACATCGTTAACTTCGAGGCTTGGGATAACTCCGTCGTCAGTAGTAAATACCGATTTAAAAAAGAATTGAACTCAGTCGCGTTAATATTACTTTGGACAGATGACTTATCCTTAGGTGAGATATAACGCCAGAACTTTTGTGGCGCACTTCTCATGAAAGAGCGGAGCGAAGTATTAAAATATTTTTTCTTTGCTTCCGAGATTTCAAGTTTAAGTCGTGCATTTAGTTCTGAAAGAAGCTGGCGACATGTTTCTGTTCTATTAGATTTAGAATTCTTTCTCACTCGGGCAATTCTACGTTTCAAATGCAAGATATCTCTGTTAATCCATGGATTATGAACATTAGTCTTTTTCTTTCGATGAGGTACATATTTCAATATACACTTGTTTACAATATTCTTAAAGTAGTACCACAACGCTTCAATGTTAGAACCACATTCAAAAGACATTTGTTCAAACTTATCAAAAGACAATTCTAAAAAATCGATGATAGAAACGTCGTCAGCATTGTTGAAATCTGGAACTGTTAACACAACAGGTAAAGATCGCACTCTTTGATCTAAATAAATTGACACAAGCACCATATCATGATCAGCAATACCTTCGCAAACTTCGCTGCTGTATTTTTTACTAAGCAAGCGATCATTTAAAAAAACCAAATCTAGCAGCGATTCACCCCTAGTAGGGCAATTTACTATTTGAAATAAATTTAGTGAGAACGTTAAATCAATCAGGGCCTCTCCACTCGCACGATCTTTATTGGACACAGTAAGTGTATTCCAGTCAATGTGCGGTAGATTAAAGTCTCCCAATAGGATGAAATTAGTGGAGGGTTTAACGTGCTGAATTAAGTAATCATTGAGATCGCTAATCATACTAATAGCTGCATTTGGTGGTCTATAAACAGCACATACCATGAATGACACATTGTCGTACCCGAGTTTACACAGCAATACTTCATGATCAATTGATGTAGATACAGGCATACACTGCAAGGACGTTTTATGAAATATAGCTACGCCCCCTCCCCTAGAAGCCCTGTCTTTTCTTACTATGTTATATTCAGGCGGGCATAGCTCTGAATTTGCTATATTAGGATGTAACCATGTCTCTGTTACGACCACCACATCAGGAGAATGAACAAGCAGTATACGCTCCAAATCCTCAACTTTGTTCGCCAAGCTTCTTGCATTGACATTTATTATTTTTAGCTGACGCTGCTGATCATTCAAGAGTCACTTTTCCGCACGTGCGGAAGTAACTTTAATTCTTGTGTTGTTTACATGGTCCCACGTGTACACTTCGTTGTTCAAGATAAGTTTATCGTAGCGAAGAAAGACTTTGTCATCTTGTGTTCTGTTATCTTTAACCGTCTGCCACAGCTGTTTACGGATCTCTTGAACTCGACGGGAGTAATCTTCAGATACCGATATCTTAGTACCTTTAAGTTTAGAAGTGTTTTTCATCAATAGCATTTTTTCATTGTAATCAAAAAATTTAATGATAACCGGTCGTGATTTGTTAGCCGCCTTTCTACCTAGTCTGTGTATGCGCTCAACGCTTGCAACATTTACTCCCATTTTAGATTTAAAAAGATCCTCTATTACCGCCTTTTTTATTGAAGCGAGCGTCTCATTATCTTCCTCCTTTATTCCATAGACAATTAAATTGTTCCGGCGGCTGCGATTTTCCAAGTCGTCAACCTTATCCAATAACGTCACGACCTGGCATTTCAAGCTTTCAATAGTGGCTTCGCACTGTTCAAGCTTCTGGGCTGAAAACGAAAGTGCTTCAATTCTATGCTCAATTGAAGTTAGCCGTTCATTAGCACTGGCAGCTGATTGTTCTAGCCTTTGCTCTATTGACGCCAGTCTTGCCGTCATATCCCGTTGGCTTAGGAGAATAGTTTCCAACTGCTCACTTACGGTAGGTCCGGGATTTAACTCTACGTCCCCGCTCAGTAAAAGTATAAGTAAGCAGAATGCATCAAAACAACCAGCCAGACATTCACACAACACGCCCGGGCAAGGCAGCACTACCAAGCACAAATTGTTGCTTTTGATTTTACAGCAGTAAAACGGTTTACACACCTGCAGCAGAAACAAGAAGGGGTTCGTTGGTGACCGACATCGTTGTCGTGCCGCCTTGCCCACTGAAGCTGATACCGTTGGGGGCGTATGTCGAAAGCGTCGTTGATGTCGATGACGAAGCGACGCTGCAGCAAGATGTCACCGATGGCACAAAAGCGAAAACTCGCTCGTCAAAGACAGTCCCCGACTCGACGTTGAAAGGGTAAACTGATGTTAGGTCCGAGAAAAGCTGGCATTCCTCGGCTTTGGACTGTCCATGGTGATTGCAGCTTGAAGGAAGGGCAATCAAGACGAACACCTGCAGCAGAAACAGGAAGGGGTTCGTTGGTGACCGCATCGTTGTCGTGCCGCCTTGCCCACGCCATAAGGCAACTATATACCCTCACCTTATTAGAGTTAATTGTGCAGAGCAATTCGTGGCTGGAGGCGAGCACACCACTCACCTTCGCGTTCGACAGGTGGCCGGAATTCACACACCCTCTCTTTCTCTCTCCCTCTTTCGCTCAGAAAAGAAAAAATCAAATAAAGTGAAATTGACGTAGTCTGCAACATGAAACATAAGAGGTGAAATCACAGCCTTGAAATGAATAAAGCGAGGGCGATAGACGAGCTTCAAGGACGGGGCGCCGACAAAAGCGCCAGCTATCCGCACCCCGGCTAAATATCAGTTATTAATTGCCGCACAATGGGCGCTTGTCTAAGATTTTTTTTCCTTACTTTATCTTTTTTGTTTGTCCTTCGAAAAGGTTCTGAGGTACTTCAGAAGAGGCTGCGCGGTGAAAAACAAACAAACAAATGAACACAACAAGAGGAATTCAAGAAGGAGCCATCCTTGAATGCCGTGACACGCTATAATTGGGCTGAGAGTGACTTTGAAATTTTACTTGGCGTATGTCACTGTCGGAGTTATGTCGCTGCACAATATCTAACTTCGAGTGTTCTGTAGCCTTTGTGTATGCTGGTTCCTGCAGAATACTGTTCAATACTTCATAACAGGGTAAACACACTTTGCGAACGCTTTGGCGTCCTGTTTGCAAAGACTACAGGTTATTATCGATAAACATAAAAGGCTTAAAGAAAATGGCTAAAAGCATAAATATAAATAAGAATTGTCAAAGAAGACGGTGGGCCTCCTAGTGTTTTCAGACAAGGAAAACATTAAACCTTTTTTTGATAGTCTAGGTTGTGTATAGCAAATTCTTCACCTTTACATTCTTCAAGGAATTTTCTACGTCTCTGGTATTTCGGTTTGTAGACGTCTGCAGGTTTACTGACCGGCGAACCCCGTAGTTGACTGAACGTTTATACGGCGTCTTTGGTTTTCACCGGGTTTTAAAACGTCCCATCCTCCTTCAGTATTGTATATCGCTGCAGGTCTCCTCCGGCTTAGAAGAATTATCGAATATTTCAATATAACATCATACTGCTCCTTATGCACCGCAGTAAATGAAATGTGATTTCTTTAGTCCTGTTCAAACATACACTACAACGCCAACTCAGCATCAGTCAGGAAATGACTGACCTTGCTGATGCTGCACAGATTTCAGGCTCTGTTAGTGATACCAGGCTCATATGGAGCTGCATCTGCACTAAGTTAGGTTCAAGTCAGTGCTTCATCAGTGCTGTTCCTGACAAAGTACTTTTTGCAGGTCACGTGTCTTTTAACGTGAAACGTTTATAGTCTCGGTTCTGAGATTAATTGAAGACTAAAAGAGTAGGTCGCGTGTCATCAAGCCACGTGACGTCAGTTTCCCCTCTAAATTTAGCGGACAATGGGTAGAGTTGAGTGGGTGACTACGATGGGGTGGAAACGAGTAAATGGGTGAATAAGTCAATGGGTCAGTGGGGACGAGCGACCAGTCACGTGAGGCGGACTCTGCCAATTCGGTGTCGGGAAAATAGAAACTTGAAGGAGTGGCTGGAGAGCAGTGGAGAATCCTGGAGGTGGACCTCAAGAAGAAATGGCTGGAAGTTACTAGCGCTAAACCAAGAACAATTCACGTAGCAACGCAATCTCAGGGCAATTTGTGATAATCTTGAATATGACGGTGTACATATTTCTTTCTCTAATTAAACTTCAGTGTCTAGTAGCTCTTTCTGATGTTTGCCGTTTTTTAACTTGTCCGTCATCTTTTTCGCCCGTTTATCCTGTACAATAAATAACTAACAAGCCAAAGTACCTATCCTTCTGCCGTTCCTAGTGTTGATTTGAGTCTGCGATGGATGTCTGCACCGAGTTTTACTGAAACGCTAGTTTGATGTGAGCGGGATGGCGGCAGTGTTGTAGGCGTTACCGAAAAAAGTAACGAAATACGCTACTCGTTTCTTGCAAATTAAAAGTTACGCCTTACCAACCTATGGTACCTCAAAATAAAAGGAACGCGTTACCGTTACCATTAACGAAAAAACGTAACGCACGTTAATTTTGCGTTACTTTTTAAAATATGAAATTACACGTTTTAATATTTTGAAATTACAGGTATGCATCAGCCCCCTATTTCAAGAAACATTATGTTCACACAGAAACTGAACATAATTACTTTATGTTGTTTAAGGTTTTACTTTAGTACTCACGATAAAAATGGAAAGAAAAACGCGAGGCAACTCTGAAATTAATATAGTTTAAGCGTCCAAAAACACGCAAATACATATTGCGCTATTTAATTATAAAGCGTGAGTTCATTCGTGTTTCCTACAACCATGAAGGCGCCTCGATCCCCCTCGTATCTGTTATCAGTGATCTGGGTGTTCAAATTAATAGAGCACTGGTTTTAATGAACACGTGATCGTAACTGTTAATGCTGCCTTTAGAGTGCTAGGTGTAATTTCTAGAGTATGTCACCAATTTTCATCGCCCTTTTTTGTGTTCCTTTTGTTTAAGTCACTATAGTTAAATCACGCTTAGAATTCAGCTCGGTCATCTGGAATTCTTTATCTATATCACAGGCAACTGCATTGGAAAACGCACAGAAGCGAATGATAAAAATAGTATACGATTGCTATATTGGAAGGGGTGTTTTTACCATTATAAACGTTATTTACACGATTCGAGCTACATAAGCTTGCCATGTGGATGCAGCTTAAATATTTTATATTTATTCACAAAGTAGTCCAAGGCAATATTAATTCGATGGACCTATTACTAACCATAGACTTCCATGTTCCGTCAAGGGTCCGGCGTAATTCATCAAAGTTTTATCCATCTTGCATGTCCCCTGTATCCCCTTTGTCGCGGATTCAGTTGGCCTTCAATAAGATACAGCAACTGGATATTTTCATGTACCTTAGTTATTTACCTTGCATGTTAGCGAATGGACGTCTATCGCCTAAATATGACAAGACGATTTGTGTTGTGTTTTGCTTCAGCCATCTTTGACTGGTCCTACAATATTACGTGCACCACTGTGAAGACTGTTATGCTGTTCACGGACACAAAAATGAAGACTCATCGATATGAATTATTATTATTATTATTATAAGTGTACTTTTCTCAAGGTTTTGGGAAGAATAAGAACGAGTAATGTAACTGCATGACCCGTTACTTGGAATAAGTAACGTAAGCTCGTTACCCGCTACTTTATCGAAAATGTAACGCGTTACCGGTAATGCCGTTACTTTGCATCGCGTTACCGCCAACACTGGCTGTCGGTGACTATGCATAGAATAGAGAAGCTAAAGATCTCGGTCCGTAGGAACCTATACCCTGGTTCACCTTACAGTCGAGGGGAGCGAACGCTATGAGCCATTCGAAACCCTCCATTGCCGCGTGAGTGTCACGTGACCTCCGACCGGAGCGCAGGGGCACGTTAGGCGCGTAGTCACCTGATACGTCCGCAGCACTTGATTCACAGGGTTGTGGGATGTGGGAACCTGCACTTCTAATGCCTTATCGAGTCCATAGCCTTGCTAACGACTCGTATAAGAGTAACTAAAATAAAACTGGCCACTGTTGCTGGGAACAAGCCAGTTCTCCACAGTCTGATTGAATGGGCGCTCTCGGTGATTCTATCTCACTGTAAAAAAAAAAGTCGTATTTCTCGCCTAAAATCTGCGAAGGAACGAAGGCGATAGCTATCGCACGGTCGCGCAATGCGGGTTGGAATGGTGCCGTGAGGTACCTGAGGACGGAGGTGCGATGCGGTAAATTCTCATAGCCGTCGTGGTTGGCGCCGTGGATGCCATTGACGGCCGACACCAGTGTAAGTGGGTAAGCGCGGTAAAAGTTTATAAAATAATCCAATATTACGCGTAGCAACTGGATACTGCCAAAGTGGGGTTTCGCATTACGCGTGTGATGACCGAAAACGAGTCTTTCAAGCAGACGTCACGGAAGATTCTCCTTTCGTCGCGTCGTTCCTGGCGGGATGCCGTGCTCTCCATCTCCGCGCTGCGAGGTCGACGGGAAAACCCGACTTTCCTGGCCTCGCGCCAATAGCGGAGAGAAAGGTTTTCCGCAGCGGAAACGACAACGGACGAGGTGGAAATCTCCGCAAAATGTCGCCCGTAAAGCTATCGCATTTAAAAGAAAAAAACAAAAACAAAAAACGTTGACACGTAATATTTTCTGCTTTTCCATCCGAGCCCCTTTAGTCATCCGCTGAGACGCACCAGCGGGACAGGGGAGAAGGCAGCTCTCGTCTCGGAAGCGCTTTCCTCCTGCGACGAAGCGCCGAGAGGGAAGCGCACTAACCGAGTTTTCCGGCCCAGTGTTGCCGAGTCCGTCACGACCTGCGCGCCGCATCTGCACTCCGTTCAAACCTAAGCTGACAGTGCGGTGGAAGCTACGAGCTCGTTGGGCCCTTTCACGCGTATGCCTGGAGACATGGAATAAGCTATACGCTTCGGAGTACCGACACCTCACACATCTTGGTTCTTGAAATCATTGTTACCATTATCTGAAGCTTTATCTGAAATAGCGGGAAACGCCTTTCCCTCTTCCAGAAATCTGAAAAAAATATCCGTGACAGAATAAACGAACGCCGACGCTGAGCGTATCCAAAGCTTCGGAAGTCGCATTTTTGTAAATCGGGGCTATCGCCAAATGCATCTGCCCTCCACTTAAGACTTAAATGGCGGCGCCTGAAATGTAATCGGTGGATAGGGTACCAATACCCTAAGCGTAGCTTGATTAGTTACTCTACGTTTATATTTTCTCACTATATCACGCTCCCACCCATAGCTACCCTATTGAAAATTCCATCAAGATACGTAATTTGGGACACTGACTGCCAGTCAGCAGCCCTGGTGGAACGTGCCCTGATGGTCCATCAGATGACGTCTGACTGCCACTGCCAAGGGAATTTCATCAACAAGGGCAGCATTTATATAAGAGTAAAGCTATACGCACTCCGGAGTGCATTTCGGACGAAATGGCTATACGCACTCATAAATATCGCCAAATGCCTCGACAAAACAAAATGTTCGAGAAAAAAAAAAGAAAAAAAAGCAGGTCCACCGCGGATCGAACTCGCGTCCACTTGCGTACAAAGCGGACACCTTAACCCCTATGCTATGCCATCGCTTAGAAAACTCGATTTGACCATTCGTTTTATACGAGTTTAGCGGAGTGCGTATAGCCATTTCCGTCCGAAGTGCACTCCGGAGTGCGTATAGCTTTACTCTTTATATAAAGCTCAAATTCCGAGGTGGCAATCTTGGATGGCTATGAAACGGTTCACAAGCCGAGGTGGCCATCTTGCATGGCTGTGAAACGGTTCACAAATCCTTAAAATGAATGTAATTCATGACATCAAAAATCAGGAAAAGTGTGTACCCGTCCTTTGTTTTTTTTTCCCCTTTTGAAATTTGCGTTTTTCAGGCAAAAGGGACATTCGTTTACAAACGGGACCACATGCACCGTAAGCATGTTTCAAAGAAACGCCCTCGATGTCTGAACCTTTCGGGACGACCGTATACACTTTAATTCACAAAACCTATGCGACTCCGTTGAAGCTAGAGAGCAAGCATGCATGCTACGACAGACAGCCCTGGCTTCCACGGACGAACGCGAGCAGCAGACATATCTGAACTACGCTCGCGGATGCTTTTTGTCTGCACTCTTCATGAAACAATAATAATGAGGTGCGACACAGCGGTAAGGCCAATAGCCCATGCCAGATAGAAAGGTATAAACTTTCTAGCCCAAACCTCTCGGACCGAGTCAGGAGCATTTTAGTATTGCAGCGCGAGATTCCGACAATGAGCGCATCGCTCTAAAGAATGCTTCGGCTGCATATGCAGTTAAGCCTTCAGCATGTTATGCAAAGCACTCGTACATCAATCGCCGTACTTCAGTTCTACTCACCTGCCATGTAGAGTACTTTCGCGTCGTAGAACGATCCTTTTGTTCGCGCGTCTCCGGCCCAGTAGACCTGGTACACCTTGTCGTCTTCAACTACACCGCTAAAGTCCCTTACATCGTCGGAACTCACGACAGGCTGGGTCTTGTCGAGTAGAAATTCTACTAAAACATAAGACATTGTAGAGCCCGGGCAGGATCGACAGGTTGGAGCAAGCGGGCAAACAAAACGAGTCGAGAGCGATCGTTCATGGAAGCTCGGCGAAGCCTCTATGGGCGAAGCGAAAGTGGCGTGTTCGGCGTTTCGGCGGGCTTCTGATCAGGGTTGTCGGTCGGTTGCGTGTCATATCTCTAACATCAGCGGTTTTATGGGCTCACGTCCCGAAATCGTTTTCTCGTGCATAGATTATTTTTCATTTTCATAGATTTGACGAAATAGTGGTATCCGAACGAACTTTACGTCCTTTGACCGTACGTCTGTCTGCACGTCAAAGCTTTTTGACGTACAGTCAGAGACAATCGATGTACAATCAGAATCGCCACCAAGAAATCTTGACGGCATTTCGCGGCGGCCGACTGCCACCAGGAAACCATCAGAAAGCCGACAAGCGGAGTCTGACTGGAGTTTGACTGTCGGTCAGAGTAACTTGTTGGCCAATCAGACATGCTTGACGTACAGTCAGGCACAGTCAGCGGTCCACTAGAAAACATTGACTGCCAAACAGGGTTACATTGATGGATTTTTCATTCGGGTACGCTAAAAGAGCGGGATCATGTGTTGAAAGGAAGCGGTTGATAAGTTCGGCGGCGCACAGCTCCCACCACGCTGTCAGCTCGGGGGTGAAGGGTGTGTGCCAGACTTGTACGTAGTTCAACTACTCTACTCAAGTTACTGTAGTTTAACTACTTTTCTGAGTAGTTTAGTAACTTTCAATTACATTTTTATTTCGGTAATTAGTAGTTTACTTTAATTACTTTTTCTCAGTAACTTCTACTCAAATTACAAATTACTTTCGAATTTTAGTGGTTGTTTTGCCTATCAACAAACATTCCTGCACAAAAGACATAAGATGTTGGAAGATCAGCTGATATTTGCAAAGAGGGAGAAGCATGTGGCGTAGGAAGGGGGTGGGGGAGAAAATAGTTTGGAGAGTCCGAAACCCCCAAAAATTTTCACGAGCCCCCCACTGCAACAACACTGCTACGAGGCGCGGGGAGCGAACAGACACGACGCAAGAGAGGCCGAGTAACTGCGGGATTAGCGCCGAAGACTGGCGTTTCTTTGTGTGAAGCTCAAGGAGACTTGACCCATTTGGAGAAAGGGCTGGTCCCCGCTTCTCCCCAGCGTAGAAACTTTCGCCCACTACAGGAGGTGCACACACTGCATCCTCATTCAAAGGAGGCAACAAAATGCAGCACCTGCTCTGAAGCTCATCTGGTGCTGCCGTAGTTTGTGCTGTACTCGAAGAATTGCGTGCTAAAGCTGCAACGCAAAGGCGACCTTTTCGCGTTGCCTTTCCTCCCAAAACTCAGTATATGCAGATCTTCGAATGTTCGAAGATCGTTCGAGAAACCTTAATAATTCCCCCATCGTTTTTATATAAAAAATAATAAACAAGCAGTGTTGGGAAGTACTCTAAGTACATGGTACTTAAAGTACTACTGTTTAGAAAACTTGTACTTTACTTGAAGTACATTCTCTGAGCATGTACTTGTACCTTCCGAGGAAAGTAAAACTTCCGACTTCAATGTACATTCCCCGAATTTGAAAACAAAAAATGGCGTATCGTCGTGTGAAAACACGCTCTTTCGAGACGTCATCTGGTCATTTCTCTGAATGAAGTAACGGCGGCTATAAGACCAACACAATTAAGTGCCTTATAAGTTGATTATGTCAAATAGCTCGTCAGCAAGAGTAAAACAACTACTCCGTGGCGACTTGACTTTATACAATATTTGCTGCCATTTCCGTAAAACTGATGCACCTCCGATTACCCCTGTAGCAATGCATACCAGTTAAAAAAAGACTATATAGGGAATGAAAGGTCATCATGAAAGATTGTGTTAAAAGTACTTGTACTTTACCTTGAAAGATATTGTATTTATAGTACGTTAGTTCAAGTACATTTCACCCGGTGTACATACTACTTTACTTGAAGTACATAACCTCTCATTTACTTTGTACTTTACTTCAAGTACTTTTAAGATGTACTTTACGCAACACTGTAAACAAGCATGCACTGTCTAAAAAATCAAGCTCAGGCAGTGCTAAACCTCAAAATAGAAATGACACATTTTTCGCTAACGGATCGAAACCTATGTACTTTCTTTTTACCATAAAAAACATATAAAAGTAACTTCAAAAGTAACTTCAAAAGTAATTCGCTACTTTTTTACGGTAATTAGTAATTTTCTCAATTACTTTCCATTTGAGTAATTTCTACTCTACTCAAACTACTTTTGAGGCCAATACTCAGTAACTTAACTTAATTACTTTTTTTGAGTAACTTGTACATGTCTGGTGTGCCCCTCCGCCGGGGCTAGGAGGCAACAAACGTCTCCTTTGACGATAATTAGTTTTTAGCCGGCATCCGGCGCACGCCTGAGCGCCCACCGCCGGCACCGTCGTTCGTTGCGCCGCCGAGCTACCAGTCACGTGAGACGGACTCTGCCAACTCGGTGCCGGGAAAACAAAACGAAAACATTAAGTCGACCGCTTCGTCCTAGCCTGGGTACTCCGGCTGCTTCGGACAGCGGCGCAACGCGCCCGGAAAAACTCGCTGGACACGGAGGGTGCGGACCAATTAGAGACAGGAAATCTTGCGCACGTCGCCGGTTGCGGCCTAACAGCGCTGCAGACGGTGCTGTACTTGTTTCAGCTTAAAGGCCGGCGTACACTTCGCGCTTTTCACTTTTGCCGGCTTCATCTTTTCCTACATCCTCTCCCCTCTTTACCCTCCCCCAACTTGGCTCCTTTTGCAGCTTGCGAGAAGGGAGCGCTAAGGAGTAAATTTTCCCTGCAGAACACCGAGGCTGTACGTCAACCTTTCATTTCACACGGAGCCGACGCTATGAGCTAACGGGACAAATTAAGCAGCGTCAAAAGCGCAAGTCACTAGGCCTTTTCTGTTTATGATTGGTTCAGCGACGATAGAACACGTAGTGAAACACGAGGAACATCGTTATGGTGCCCTTTTGACGCTGTTAAGATTGGTCTTATCAGCTTGTAGCTTTGGATGCGTCTGGAATTAAGTTGAATCGAAGTATAGACCGTCCGATGAACCGCGACCCTGCTTAAGACCGAGAGTGAAGGCTGACTCCGCAGCAGTTATAGTTTACCTTCCAAGAGTCCGCTCTCTGTTAGATTCAGTGATGTCTTTCTTTATCTTTATCGTTATTCATGTACCCACTTCGCCATTAGCCTTTACAGTGGGGGGGGGGGGGACAAACACTATATAGAACACACGAAAACAAAAATATCACACATTCAATGCGTGAAAAAAGGCGTCATTGGACGCTATTAAGACAGGGCGCGATGAAAGGGAGTTCCAATAGCGCGGTTTCTGCAAAAAAGGAGTGTAGCAGTACGTCACCCATATAATGAATTTCTTTAATGTTTGAAGCATGGTCGTTTTTACTGGATACGTAAAAATACGCTTTCATATATTTAACTGTTCCTACACCGGTTTTAGCGCAATAAATACCGTGAAAAAATTTGAGACGGAGGAGCTTTCTGTGATATTTTAATAATAACTACTTAAGCTTATATTTACACTCAGTGATACTTTATCGCCAATCGTAATTATTTAAAACAAACACAAAGCCAAATATTGCATATTTTTTTCAAGTTTTTGTGCAAAAAGGCGGAATAAAAGTCCAAGAAAACGCAAGCATATTCCAGAATTGAACGAACGTGCGAAAGGTAAATTGTTTCTTTGACCGACTGAGCTACAGTTCTGAAATTTTGACGCATGAAAACCTAGCATCCGTGAGGCCTTCAAGGAAATATAGTCAACATGCGCATTCCAACGCAGATCGGATGTAAAGTGTGATATCGTGCCAAGTGACGTCGTGCGGTGACGTGCAGGACGGGCAGGCGAGCATGCGCCTTTCCTTCTCTTTCCTTCTCTCTTGTAAGCGTCGATAAGCATCGGCGCTGAACTATTTAAGCCGCGCTATCGCTTTAATAAACATTCTTGTTGTTGGAGCAGCTGTCTCTGCTTGGTCATTACATTGGCGACGAGGCACGGTCTGGCCCGTGCGGGCCGCTGGAAACAGGCGTGATGGCGTTGGGTGGCCGCATTTCGGAGTTTGACGTTCATGGAAATTCGACATGGGAAGAATACGTCGAGCGCATCGAACTGTACTGTGCCGTCAACAAGGTGTTGGAGGCCGTGGACAAGAGGGCGGTGCTGCTGAGTTGCTGCGGGCCGGAAGCGTACTCCCTGATATCGACGCTCGTCAAGCCCCTACGACCGCCGAACGTGGAATACCAGGTCCTCATCGACACCGTACAGAACCACATTCAGCCAAAGCCGTCCGAGCTGTATTCGAGGTACGTGTTTTCGAAACGGGACCAGGAATTTGGCGAGTCTGTGGCCGACTACGTCACTGCTTTGCGAAGGTTAGCTGGAAACTGTGGGTTCGGCGGGGACAAGTTTCCGCTTACTGAAATGCTGCGCGACCGGCTGGTTTTCGGAATAGCCGACGGAGTCGCACAACAACGGCTCCTGGCAGAAAAGAAACTGACTTTCGAAGCAGCGTACGATCTCGCAGTCACGGCAGAGACTACAGCTAAGCAGCACCAAGCTATAAGCGAAAGACGACGAGAAGCGGAAGCTCAGCTAGAAATGACCGCGGAAGTAGGCTCGCGAGCTAAAGTGCCGAACGCGGAAAACCACGGAAGCCAGCGGGTCGCGGGGACCTGGGAGCAAGGTGAGCGGCGTTGCTTTCGGTGTTTAGGCAACCACGCAGCTGTGCGGTGCAGGTTCAAAAATGCAAAGTGCTTCAAGTGTTCAGGAAAAGGACACATAGAAAGAGCGTGCAAAGCAAATAAGACGCAAGCACAGGATCAGCTTGCTCAGACTACGGGTGACACAGGAACCGAGTACGACAGCCTATTCAGCATCGGCCAAGTAGCAAGCGCTGTACCGAAGTACGTAGTTGAGGTCGAGATTGGCGGAGAGAATGTGAAAATGGAAGTGGATTCTGGGGCTGCGCGATCTATTATCAGCCAGAGGGAGTTTAAAAACTAGTGGTGTCAAAGCGGGGAAAACTGGAAGAGCCGGACACGCAGTTGGTCACCTGGACGAAAGAGGGTATCGAGATTTTGGGAAAAGCCGTGGTGCCAGTGAAGTTCAAAGGTCAAAATTCCGAGTTGCCGCTGCTGGTGGTCAAGAACGACGGGAACACTTTGCTTGGCCGCGATTGGTTCGGACCTTTGAAGATAGAAGTAATGGGTCTTCATTCCGTCAGCAGGAGCCGAGAAATTTTCGCTGCCCGATTTCCGCAGGTGTTCAGCGGGTCTCTGCCTGGCGCGTTTTTACCGCCCATTCACATCGAGCTGAAGGACGGCGCCCTGCCAAAGTTCCTGAAATGCCGGAACATTCCTTTTGCGCTGAAAGAGGATGTTGTGACCGAGCTGAATAGGCTTGTGCAGTTAGGAATATTGGAGCCAACCCAATACTCCGAATGGGCAACACCCATTGTTGTGGTGCGGAAAAAGGATGGCTCGCTTAGAATCTGCGGAGACTATCGAAGCACAGTTAACCAGGCAGTAAAGAGCAATGTGTATCCTCTACCCACCAGCAAGGAGCTTTTCGCTAAGCTAGGAAAGGGGCGGGTCTTCTCGAAGCTTGATCTGGCACAGGCGTACCAGCAGCTTGTGGTCGACGATACAACTGCCGAACTGCTCACGATAAACACCGTACAAGGGCTCTACAAAGTTCGCCGCCTACCGTACGGCGTATCTGTGGCACCAGGACTGTTTCAAAGGGCAATGGACACTATCCTTGCTGGGCTACCTAAAGTAGCTGTGTACCTGGACGATATCCTGGTGGTTAGCGAAACGGCCAAGGAGCATGAACGCATGCTCACGGATGTATTCGAACGCCTAGATAAGGCTGGACTCAGAGTGCAAGCAAACAAATGCGAGTTGTTTCAGGAAAGCCTCGAGTTCCTGGGTCATCGCATCGATAAGTGTGGCATCTACCCTTCCGAGGTGAAAGTCGAGGCCATCCATAAAGCCCCGGCCCCAACTAACAAGAAGGAACTCCAGGCCTTCTTGGGTATGGTGAATTTTTACAACATTTTTTTGCGGGGCAGATCCGAAATAGCCGAGAAGCTGCACCGTTTACTTGATGACAATGCTACCTGGAAATGGGACGAAGAGCACCAACGGGCGTTTGAAGGCCTAAAAAAATTGTTAACATCGCAGTCCTTGCTTGTGCATTTTAACGAAAGTGCTCCGTTGATACTCTCCTGTGATGCGTCTCCGGTGGGTGTGGGTGCTGTACTCGCTCACTGTGACGAGACGGCAAAGGAGCAACCCATTGCCTATGCGTCAAGGACGTTAACAAAGGCTGAGCGGAATTATGCTCAAATAGACCGAGAAGCATTAGCCGTGGTGTTTGGAGTGCGTCACTTTCATCAGTACCTAGCCGGGCGAAAATTTGTTATTCTCACGGACCACAAACCGCTGCTAGGAATATTTCGGCGAGAGAAACAAATACCGGATGTTCTGTCACCACGCATGC
>JAZHYW010002238.1:0-12481 GCA_037355805.1 Ixodes ricinus
TATGTTTTTCTCTGTAATGATTTATGGTCTTATGCCGGTCAGTTACCCCTTAACCTTTCTTGGGTTCCTTTTCGAGGTCATACACTCTGCATAGAAGTGCCAGCGACAAGGGGCGAGGCTGGGGTCCAACCCCATCGCCCTTTGTCCCGTACCAGCCATACTGTTTTACGCGGCAGGTCGACTGGTCCGACTTTATGGCGTTATTTGCTGTGGATGTACGTCCCATACCTGCATATTCTACACCATCGCGTATAATGATATCGTTATGCAGCTTTTGGACGCGTGTTTCCCTGCAGTGCCTCAATGCCGCTTGCGAAGGTAAATTTTTCCCGAATCGTTCAGCGGGACCTGCTGTTCGCGAATCCGAGGCGGTTCGCGAAATTCGCGAAAATTAGGTCCACGCGAGAATCCCGTCGTTTATATATATGTGTATATATATATATATATATATATATATATATATATATATATAACGGGCATAGAGGCGGGAGGCCGAAGGCGTGGGTATATAACTGGGAAGAAAAAACCTTCGGCGAAATCAGCAACAACGGACGATTTATTCTTCGACGTTTCGGCCGGAGTCCGGCCTTTGTCAGGAAGAACTTTTACAGATGAACGCGGGTGGTATTTATACAATGCTACGGTCGAGTCCAAGTTTCAAAAACGGCGGGATGACGGTTGGAGTTTCCAAAGAAGCGTAGGAAGAGTTCCAGATGGGCAAACGTTTATACAATGCTACGGTCGGGTCCAAATTTCAACGGGGTGACGGTTAGAGCTTTTGTGAGAGCAGCGTAGGGCAGTTCGTATCCGGGCGAAGAAGCTTGACGGTCGGGGCCAAGTTTCAAGGACGGCGGGATGACGGCTGTAGCTTCTTGAGAGGGCGCAGGTTGGCTTTGTGTCCGGGCGGGCAGGGGTGACCTGGACGATAACGTACAATAGATGAAAGGTACGCGCGCAAACTAAAATGCTGTCTCAAAAAAAAAAAGAAAACGGCACGGTCATTTGTGTTGTCTTATGGGGCATGCATGAGTCAGACCTGGAAGGGAACAATGTCGAACCTAGAAATAAAAGGAAAGAAAATGAATATCAAAACCTGGAAATAAAAGAGAAAAGTTGATGGTCCAGTTCCGGCCACAAACACAGTACCACTGCTAACAATAAAGTCTGGAAACAAAAAAAAAGGTCTTTTGATTGCTGTTGCTATTCGTCGGTTAGCATTTTAATCGATGCCAGAGTACCGGGGCTTTCATTTATTCTTTGTTTAATTGTGTTGAATCGGTAAATTAGGTAGGATTCACGCTGTTCACGTTCGCGATTTGATTTAAATCCAGATTCTAGAAGCGTCACTGACAATTTATCAAATGAGTGTTTTGAGAGAGCGAGATCTTTGGATAGAGGCAGTGTCGGAAGATTTATGGCGTGAGATTTGTGATTATTAAAGCGCAGTCTAAATGCCGTTCTAGTCTGCCCTATGTATTGCATTTTGCATACGGTACACTCGAATAAGTACACGACATTCGACGAGGCACATGTTAAGTGCCCTTTAATTTTCATCGAGAACTGCGAGTGCGTGCTGCTGGCCGTGTTTGTGTGCTGCATCTGTTTACAGATCAGACATCCTGGGTGCATGCAAGGCATACATACGCAAGACAAGCCTCTAGCGAGGCTTGTCTTAGAACTCAACACGTTTGAATTTAACAATAAATACTTTAGGCAGGTTAGCGGAACCGCGATGGGCACCAAAATCGCCCCGAACTATGCCAACGTATTCATGGGAAAATTAGAGTCTCAGTTCCTTTCTGAATGTCCTGTAAAGCCGCTAATATACAAAAGGTTTATAGATGATATATTTATTGTCTGGTCGCACACTGAGGAGGAGCTGGTGGACTTCATAAATCGATACAACGCTGCTCATCCGAGCATCCGCTTTGCACATTCGTACTCTCAAACCGAAATAAACTTCTTAGACGTCAATGTTAAAATAGAGGAAGGTAAACTCGCCACGAGCCTATACCGGAAGCCAACAGACCGACAGCAATACCTGCATTATCAAAGCGACCACCCACACCATTGCAAGAACAGCATTCCCTATAGCCAAGCTCATCGTTTCAAACGAATTTGTTCCAAAGAAACAGATTTCGATGCGAGCAGCCAAAATTTAAAGTCAGTGCTAGAGAAACAAAAGTATCCACCCCGTATAATCGACGATGCAATCAGAAAAGCCAAGCAGCTGAACCGAGCAGACCTTATCAGCC
Source organism: Ixodes ricinus (assembly GCA_037355805.1). NCBI lineage: Eukaryota > Metazoa > Arthropoda > Arachnida > Ixodida > Ixodidae > Ixodes > Ixodes ricinus. Next base: position 2,256 of record JAZHYW010002238.1, read on the forward strand.
CGCGCCCCACGCAAAGTGACACACAACGCACAAATCTCTATCTAACTTATAGCATGAATCATCCTAATGTAAATAATATCTTAAGACGACATTACAACATTCTCGAACATAGCGAGCGCCTTAAACGCGCGTTTCCATCCGCCCCCGGGGTAGTCCACAGACGATCGCGTAACCTCAAAGACACGCTTGTAAACTCTCGGATAAATTCATTGCCGCCCCTAACGAGTGTATGCCTTGCATGCACCCAGGATGTCTGATCTGTAAACAGATGCAGCACACAAACACGGCCAGCAGCACGCACTCGCAGTTCTCGATGAAAATTAAAGGGCACTTAACATGTGCCTCGTCGAATGTCGTGTACTTATTCAAGTGTACCGTATGCAAAATGCAATACATAGGGAAGACTAGAACGGCATTTAGACTGCGCTTTAATAATCACAAATCTCACGCCATAAATCTTCCGACACTGCCTCTATCCAAACATCTCGCTCTCTCAAAACACTCATTTGATAAATTGTCAGTGACGCTCCTAGAATCTAGATTTAAATCAAATCGCGAACGTGAACAGCGTGAATCCTACCTAATTTACCGATTCAACACAATTAAACAAGGAATAAATGATAGCCCCGGTACTCTGGCATCGATTAAAATGCTAACCGACGAATAGCAACAGCAATCAAGACATTTTTTTCTTTTTTTTTCAGACTTTATTGTTAGCAGTGGTACTGTGTTTGTGGCCGGAACTGGACCATCAACTTTTTCTTTTATTTCCAGGTTTTGATATTCATTTTCTTTCCTTTTATTTCTAGGTTCGACATTGTTCCCTTCCAGGTCTGACTCATGCATGCCCCATAAAACAACACAAGTGACGATGCCGTTTTTTTTTTTTTTTTTGAGACAGCATTTTAGTTAGCGCGCGTACCTTTCGTCTATTGTACGTTATCGTCCAGGTCACCCCCAGGGTGTCGAACCGGAACCGAACCGGAACCGAAAACCGGAAACAGAACCGTTATTTTTAGGCCGAACCGGAGCTGAACCGAACCGGTGTCTTCGCCGCGATCGCCAAAGGCTGAACCGGAAACCGAACCGGTGTATATATAACGGTAACCGGTTCAAAACGATTCAAGGTATTATTTTTTTAAATGTTTTGTTCGTATACACCTTTTTCAGATTTTAGCCTAGCACCCAGCCACGCTGTCCCCATATCCAGGAAGTGCGTTCCGGAACAAAAAGCAAAGACTAGCAACGCTAAACAAGCAAAGAAAGTATGAAAGGGTCATAACAAGAACTGACTGGCGGATTTGCAATTACGATGTTAACACGTTCTATGGTCGAGGCGAGAAGAAAACGATGTTTTCACGCATAACCAGGAAGTTCCAAAATTAAAGATGGCGGCGCCCACGTATAGAAAAGGTGTATACCACCAGAACACATGGTAATAAAAAATTGGCGGCTGTGGCTATCTATTGACCAAATCGTCATATACACAATTGCAATGTATGGTAAATTGTGGGTTTCGTGGCGCTTTTGTATTGGCACTATGATTAAACATGTGTCACGTTGTCACGTGACGTCATGGTGTCAAAACATGTTGTCAAGTAAGATGTCACATGACCCCGTGACGTCACGTGACTCACTGCGTTAACTCGATTTAATTTGATGAAGTCACTAGATGTATTAACCTTGTTGACAGCATGACGTAACATGACATCACGATTTTGCACCGAGAGTCACGTGACTCCGTGACGTAAGCGAGTTTCATAACCCCTAGTCGTGTGCTCGGGTTCATGACAATCAGCATCGCCAAATATTCTGTTAAAGGCTCATGTCAAATAAATATCATAATAGCCCAACTCTAACAATATCTGAAGCTCAGCCCAAGCTTTTGCTTTCCAAACCCTAGCGCAGTATATCTTAAATGGGGGTCCGCGAAGGCATTATAGGAGTCACCGAAGCTCTGCCTCATCAGTCAAGCCTGGCAATAAAAGCTTGTTTTTCTTTTTTTTTAAATTGAAAAGAAAAGTTTTAATTTTCGGATGAGTTTTCTCGTGTGTATGTCAATGAGAGAGGTCTACTTCACTGCAGCCCCTAGTTATACCGCATTTATTAAATCATTATCATATTTATCCTATACTCTCTGCCTTCCCCTGACCACGAACAAGGTCCAAGCTTCATCATCTCCGCCGACCTACAAGGGGTTCGCGAAACATCAACGGTTGAGAACCACTGCCCTAGGGCATGACTATGATGAACACTGACGGTATATAATTAGCATCAGATCACGTGACCGCTTGTTCGATAGTGAGTTGAGGAAGGGATCGACAGTTGACTTTTTTCTTTATTTTTTCTGCATCTGCTATTGCGCGGAGGGGAAAACTAACGGATGTTTTCGCAAGCTATCATCGTCAGGGGTTGTTTTATTAACAGTATTCATTGAAAATACAAAAATATGTTGCAGGACCAATTTTACATCATTGAGGCACCCAAACATTTTTTCGTCGTTGCTGAACTGCATCCGAAAGATGTTCCTGAGAATAGAAGTATTGAAAAGACAAAATGCGACTCTATTAATATTACGTTACATTGAACTCCATGTTGTGTACAGAAGAAATACAAAAAAAAAAGATTTTAGTGACCTCAGAGGGACATCCGAACGTTGGCAGTCGCGGCCACTCTCACACCAGCGTCGTTCTCAAGTTATTGCCCAAGTTTCGACCCCCTCTGTATTTTGCTTAAAGGAGCTATAAAAATATTTCTATACATCACTAAATACTACTCAAGATCACTCCTAACATGAATAACTGATTGAACTTGGCTTTGCTCTTTTTTCTAGGCAATGGCAGTGGCCAAAAAATCAGAAAAATATGAGCATCGTTGATCTTTTCAACTCGGAGCCAGAAGCGACCACGTGGCCTGGGGCCTATCTTATGCCGCCAACGTATATCATACCCCGCGCTCTGGTTCCAAAGGAAGAAAACGCGTGCTGGCATTGATAGAGTTCGGCTATTCTCATCACCGCAGTGATTGGACACCAGCCACTACCCAAGTGTCCGCCGAGGCCAGGGTGTAAGATAGACAGGTGGGGAAACGAGAGCCAAATGAGCGACCCGATTGTGTACCCCGGGTTTCTCTTTTCCTGTGGCGCCATCTATGTGGAGCACCGCGAACTCTCACTCCGGGTGGCCGACCAAGTGGGGCGACCGGTGGCGACCGGCTAAACTGACGGAGATTTTTTTCTTCTCGCCGCAGCGCCATCTGTCGCAAATCGAGGGTACCCGCAAGCAGACGAGTACACAATCCGGTCACGGCGCTGCGGTAGGCCTCTATGGGCCGTTTCCCCACCTGTCTATCTTACACCCTGGCCGAGGCATTGATTGTTACGAGCCGATGTACAGTCGCCGGCCATATGAGCTCCCCCAGCCGAACGCCGACCGGAGCAGGGAAAATCCCGCGTGTGTGGCGCGTCGAGCGTTGGCGCGTTCTGGGAGCCGCGCTATTGGGATCCTACCATTCCGTTATCAAAGGGGTGGACGCAGGAAGTTTAATAGCGTTCCGCGTTTTGGAACGGAATCTGAAGCACGGCCGATTACAATCCCGCTTCCGGTTGTAGGTAAACGCAGACGGCTTATCGAAATTCTTCACTGCATAATATCTCTGACGTGTTTTATGCTACTTCTTTATTTGCAAAACCGGTTTGTCATTTTAGATATCTCCTGTCCGAAGAGTAATCCTACGCACAAGCTTTCTTACAATCTTTCTTACACCTAGACTAGACAATGACAAGCGATTTTGAATAATTTATTTCATCTATAAGGATACGCTATAGAGAACAAAAAAAGATTTGTGTCGAGGCAGAATAAAGATTCAGGCACATCTCATGAACGCGTTTGATCGAGGAGACTCAATTGTTCTGCGTTCAGTAGCGTGTTGCTTCGCCAGGGTAATTCTCTACACGATGACTTTGCAGATGGCTTCCTGGTCGGCCACTCCTCGCTCGCCGAGGGATCATTGTTGTCATTCCAAATATCATATCAAACATTTTTTTTTCATTTGTAAGCATCGATCGAACACTGCTGCATGCTTTATCTACGCCTAAAGCAAGCTCCAGTTTATCAGCAGCTATGACATCTCCGAACACTTGGGGCTAACTCCCGAAGACGGCGATTCTAAACTTATTCGACTTCTAATAATTCTAAACTTCTAAAGGCTGGAATTTCGATAAAAGTTATGCGTCCACCCCTTTAATAACGGAATGGTATGGTCCCAATAGCCCGGCTCCCAAAACGCGGCCACGCTCGACGTGCCGCCTGCGGGATTTTCGCTGATCCGGTCGACGTTCGGCCGGGGAGCTCATATGGCCGGCGACTGTACAGTGCTCACGCAGTTCTCTTGTCCAATCCATGAGCCTCGCTTGACTGTCATCAGGCGGGTGGTTTTGATCCCACATTTATGACATCAATCTTTGCGAAGGCAAGACTAAAAGAAATAGTCTAATTTTATCCTCGCAATTTCACTGCGACAAAGAAGCTTCTGAATCGGTGGCGGCCTGTGTGAGTATACTTGGGCCAGACTAGGACCAGTACGCCTCGGAAAGGTCATGAGCATTCGAACCCAATATCGTTTTATGACCCTTTTAAACTTCACGGGTGCAAAATGAGAGCAATGAAGGGTTGCTTTAAACAAGTGACAACTAAAATTGTCAAATTAGCACACGCAAACGGAGGAGGCAATTCCTCTGGAATACTTTCAGCCTATCCACTCTGGCGAAGAAGGAAGACCAGCGAAGCTGTACTATGGTGGGAATGAAGTAATATATAGATAGATATAGATAGACAGATAGTTTATTTAGTGCCGGTCAACAGCCGTGAGGCCTACAAGACAGTCCACTTTGTCATGTGTCGCACAGTGGCGTTAACAATAAAAAAGGTATTACATAGGACAGTGTGGTTGCCGAGGAACACAATAGAAATCAATCTGACGCGTCATCAAATCCTAGTTAGTTAAAAATAAAAATGGTTGCCACGGGCACACTAAGATAAAGTCAAGTGAATATGTGATCTTGTAAAAACATTGAATTGTATGTATCTTGTAACCGAGTCATTGGGCACTTTGAATGAATATCTGTATAAAATGTGTGAATACATTTACACGCCTTCCCAGATGGGACACGGAAGCACAATGATGACAACAACTCGTCGCAATCAAGAGTGCCATGCACAACTTTTCACAAAAAGTTCATGATCATGTGCAAGCCTCCTGTCGTGAAGAGACTGGAGGCCTATGTTCTGCTAATACCGAGCTATAGCTGTAAAACGCCGACGACCAATGTGCCTATCGTATACAATACGAATATATTTCCGCTGCACCTCTTCGATTACATTGCTGTAGCCGAGAGAAACATTACGGATGCGAACTCTAAACGCGGCCGGACAAGTGAACAATATAAAGAGAGAACACAATGAGGGCTTCTAAATTTTCTAGTTATCCGTGACACCGCACCAAGACATCGCAGGCCTTGATCTAACTATCTGTGACACATGTTGATGAAAAAACAGCCTGGAGTCACTTGAACACCAAGATCCCGTACAAGAGATACACGCTTTATGTGCCCTCCGGAAAGGTTGTAGCTGAACACTATGCTCTCGTGTTTCCTGCTGATTGACATGACTGAAGTCTTCTTGAGATTTGAGTAATGGCCGGCCGCAAGTCGGCAAGCCAGAGGGGAAAGCTGGAGAGGCTGCCGGCCATCTATGCGCGACGGCGGCAACTAGACAACCGGCAAGCCAGTTGTCTGGTCACCGTCGTCACCTATAGATGGCGGTAGCTGTCTAGGAGTTTAGTGTCATCATTTGTTTGGTGAGGCACACGATACTGGGGAAACTATCCCTTAACTGCTTCGCTGTAAAAAAAAAGTGTGTGTGTGTGTGCGTGCGTGTGTGGGGGGGGGGGGAGGTGGGGGGGGTTAGTTTTAAAAACATTCTGTGTTGCAAAGGTTCCTCTTCCCAGCATCTTTGGCGCAGACCAAAATACGTGGCCCCGGAAGCTACTTTGTTTGCAAACACGCTCTTGCCAAAGAGTACGTTTTTGTCGTGCCAGACGCTCGCGCCGTTCCTCACGACGATGCACTAAGAACAATTATACGTTCCTTTCAAATAATAGACCGATCTCACCAAGCGTTCGACGCATGCGTGACGCCGCCATAACTTTAGTTCACAGCAGGCAAACGGCAGTGCACGCGAGGGCTCGTGCTGTCTCGTGCTGTACACGCGCAGAGCTCCAGCGAGGTTGTCGCGCGTGCAGAAAGACTAAAGTTCCCTCGATGCATTGCGGCAGCGGTGGCGTAGTCAAACTGGTTGGTGAGATCGGTCTATTGGCTTTCACCGAGTTTGAACCTCTTGCAGGGTGCATTTTGCACCATCAAATTCGATTTTCTCAGCAAAAAGAAATCCACAATGGCCAACAGCCTATAGTGTGATGACGTCACGTGCATACCATGTTAAACAGTTCAGCTTTCTGGTGAAATGTGATGTTCGCAACACTATACTTCGTTTCACCTTATGTTGTACCGCAACGAAGGCTAGAAGCGCGAGCTCAAAGCGTTGGCAGCCGCTCTTAGGTCACGAGAGCTTGTGCCGCCGAGATGTGCCCCACAGCAAGGAGCTCGCGCTTGTAGCCTTTCCTGCGGTACATCATGAAGGTGAAACAGACTATAGCAATAGATTTCCTAATTGTAAAGTTGTGCAGTATTTATAGCGAGTCTCGCGATGATATATGGCAGCCTAGAGAAATGTTAGAGCGCATGACTATTCAAGCATAGTGTCGTAAAGTGAGGGCCCAAAACAATTGCAGGTAAAACCGAATATAACATTAGCCTCCCGAGGCAGTATTTCGCGAAGTTGCGAGCTCAGGCAAGCTGATAAAATGTGATTTATACTAAGATTTTAAGAATCTTTGTATGTCCTTGCGCTATTTATGTAAAATTATGAATTTCATTGCGTGCGTCTTTACGCATCTTTTAGAGCGAAGCTCCTTAAGCCGTGGGTCTGTCCCTCCTCTGTATGTAGCCACTTCGAGGTTTAGTTTATGAATGGCTCAAGAGATGGCGTGTTCCGGAATTAACTTTATGTAGAGATGACAGATGGCGCTTAGCGCATGCCATAGAAGGCACTCGCTCTTGGCGCTGCTCGTAGTTTAGCTGAATGGAGGCAGTAGACAAGGCTGCGGAACGGCGAGCGCGCAAGGCGGCGGCAGCGCGCGCTCGCAGACAGAATCCGGCCGTGCGAGAGCGAGAGGCCGAAGCGTGTCGTCAGGCTGCTCGGCGACGCCGCCAAGATCCGGCCGTGCGAGAGCGGGAAGCCGAATCGCGTCGTCAGTCTGCTCGGCGACGCCGCCAAGATCCGGCCGTACGAGAGCGGGAAGCCGAAGCGGCACGGCAGCGGCGCCAAGAGGATCTGCAGAACGTCAGGAAACTGGAAGCTGCGAGAAAGCGCGCGTATCGGCAGGCAGACCCCGATGCAGCGAGAGCTCGTGAGTCGTCTGCAAAACGCATCAGGCGAGCTCAGCCCGAAGGTGCCGACACGAGGTTTAAGCGAGACTTTCTAGACGTTTCGTTTTGTATACACACACGCACAGTTTCTCACGTCTTTACATGGCGATGAGTGGGCGAACACGGAAGAATCGCTGGTTTACCGACGATTCACTCCGGAGCTTCGCCCACTCATCATCATTCACCACGTGGATATGCTGTGACTTTTTTTCGCAATAAGGCGTTCTGTAAGGGATTATTTGGGGAAAATAACAATAATTATCTCTCTCTTTGTAAACATTTCGTGCATTTGACTTCCAATTTATCCTGTGAGCACAGAGTCCTTTTTGGCGTACCCTACAACCTGATGTTTCACACTGCGACTCAGCAAACAGAAAAACACGTTTACTCAGACTCCACAGCTCGCGTAGTTTCGAGTATCGTCCTTCCGCGACGGTCTCAAGCGGTTATGTGAACTTTATAAATAAAAATTATTTATCATTATAAAAATATATTTAATCACTAACTGAATATTTGACAACATAAATAAAGGGCCGACATTCATAAAGCAATGCCCCCAAATTATCTGAAAGGTGTTCCCGCCAACCTTTTCCGACCTTCTTATCCTCGACAGGCACGTTTGTAAGTGATATGGGACAGCCTTACACACATTTCTGATTTTGAAGCTAATTTAAATAACTATTTAGGAGAAACCGGCTGAACGAACCAACCGTACAAATGAGAGGAGAACGAGAGAGACGCATTCAACCGCTGGATCTCTTGTTCTCATCTCATATGTACGCGATTGGTGTGTTCAGCTGGTTTCTCCTACATGTTTAACCAACGTGCTCAGCTCTTTCCCGTGGTTGAATAAGTATGTGTTCCTCACACATGTAACTTCTCAAACATATAGAAGTCTGTTATTGCCTCTTTTATGTGGTGAACATTACTTTTATGTGTCTGTGGGTTGGACAAAAACAAAGTAAACAGGAGCGCGCGGCAAAACTATGACGATTATGCACGCAAACCCTCAGAAAGTGTCGAATTAAGTAGCTGCCATGTCGAGTAGGACGTGAAATACTACTTCGTTTTACTTAACAAAAAAGAATCTTGGAGGACGCACAAGCTTCGCCTTTAAAAGTGGAACGCGATAGCGTTAACGGCCCTCGTTTGCATCGTCTTCTCATTTGCCGTGCAAGCTTGCCTCGCGTAGCGAGATTCTGCTTCTGACACTCGCCGAGTACGGTCGCAGGATGGCTGGCTCCAACGGAGCTGTGAAAACGGCCCTTGCTGGCCGCGGTTTTTTGTCTGTTGATAATGCATCGTCTACCGAAGACTACAAGGTCGTATTGCCGCCAATGCCAACAGGAGGGAGTTGTTTAAACTCGGTTATCTTACATTGCGATTTAAAAGGGCGCCCTTATCGCATCGAAGATTTCAGGCAGGAACTGAAAAGGTGTGCCGTCCTGGCTGACATCGTGTCACTGGGGGGCTTCCAGATGAATCATGTCTGGATTGCTACGCTGCGAACACCGGAAGCTAAACAGCGACTCGTGGATTGCAAGGAGCTCAAGGTGAAACAGCTGCGGTGCCTCGTCATTGACCCCAGCTCTACGGAGGTACGTCTAAGACTGCACTGGGTGCCTTACCAAGTACCGGACGACGCGGTGCGGAAGCTCCTGGATCCCTATGGCAAAGTAATCGAGGTTGGCCGTGAAAAATGGCGCGTCGACGGCTTTGAAGGCATCGAGTCGACGACCCGTGTCGCGCGCATGACGCTCAAGAGCGGCGCCTTGGACGAGTCTTCCACGAGGGCGGCGCATGACGCCCAAGCTCAACCCGTGGATGGAGAGGACGAAGAGGGGCGGTACCAGCCGCGTCCGACGTCCCACAGGCCGAACGGAGGCGTCGAGATAGCAAGTAAGGCGGTGGACGCCTGGTTTCTTTTTTCGTGGACTGACGTGCGAACACCAGAGCGAGTGAACCAACAGACACCCTCATGATTTGTACGTTCCAACCAGCTATTACGGTCGCAACGCTAAATGTTCGTGGTTTAAACATGCGTAAAAAACAGTACCAGTTGCAGCGCTTGCTGCTCAAAGAGAAACCCGATTTCTTAGCGGTGCAAGAGACCAAGATGGCTGAGGAGGAGCAGGTGTACTAGCGCGCTGAAGCCTTTTTTGCAATCGTATGAGGTGCTGTGTGACGCACGCGGTCGGTCTTTCTGGGGGATGTTTCTTGTTTTTGAAGAAATCTGTGCCCTTGTCGGAGTTGGCTGTAACTACCGACACGGAAGGGCGTTTTATAATGTGCAGATGCGTTTATGTCAGCAGTTCACTGGCGGCTTATTTGTTTATACCCCCCAGTACGGTGAAAGATCGTGTTTCTTTTTTCTTGGCTTACGACGTTTCGTAGACTGCGACAGGACAGTTGTACTTTTAGGCGACTTCAACTGCGTCGTCAGAGTAACAGATAGATTGCCGTCGAGGGTACAGACGAATAGAAGTGCGACAGTTTTATATGAACTACTTGAGGATTTCGACCTGATTGACGCAGGAACGCTTAAAAACGAAACGTGCGAAATGCAGTTTACCCATTTCCAAGCGTCCTCGCACGCTCGATTAGATAGAGTGTACGTGTCAGCTTCGGTAGCAGGCCTTCTAGGGAAGTACCGCGTCACACCGGTTTTTTTTCGGACCAT